>PVJC01001140.1:0-100389 GCA_004026665.1 Murina feae | reverse complement strand
CCAGGCCCTTTGCGGGGCATCGGGGAGCGGGTAAGAGGTGGCAGGGGGTCGGCGGTCTGTTTGGCAGCTGTCCAGGTCCTTGGAGGGGGATCGGGGAGCGGGAAAGAGGCATCAGGGGGTCAGTGGCCTGCTTGGTGGGCTTCCCAGGCCCTTTGCGGGGGCCGGGGTCCTGCTTGGCAGCTCCCAGACCCCTTGGCGGCACTGAGAAGTGGGAAAGGAAGGCTGCAAGGGACGCGTGAGTGGGAAAGAGTTGGCGGCCTGCTTGGCGGCTTCCCAGGTCCCTTCCAGGGATCAGGGAGCAGGAAAAGGCTGGCCTGACCACGAGGGGGGTTTTCCCTGCTTTCTGGTGGATGGAGGAAGATGGGCAGTAGGCAAGTTTGGGAGGCAGGCAGCACCCAGCCCTGGTCACAGCTCAAAAAAGAGAACAACATGCAGGGGAGGGCAAGAGTCTGAGAGATCAACATAGAGGGCGTGCCTGCTCCAAGCCTCCACGGTGTGCCTGGGGGCAGGCACCCAGCAGGTAGACACACACAGGAGGACTGCTCTAAGCCTCAGATGCGGCTGGGGGCAGGTCCCCAGTGGTGATACACACACATACACACACACACACAAAAGGTGCCTGGCAGATTGGGGCCATCATAGGACATCCACTGAGGGGTCCCAGACTGTGAGAGGGCACAGGCCGGGCTGAGGGACTCCCTCCACCCCGAGTACACAAATTTTTGTGCACCGGGTCCCTAGTAATATTAATAATTATGTGATTTACTCAAAAGAAGGCAAGAAAAAAGGACCAAATGGACAAAGAAAAAGCACACACACTATATTTGTATTACATGTCACAAATATAAAGTATACTTCAAGAAACCCATTTTTTCAAAAAAGAAAAAGTAAAAGAACCACTAACACAACTATTTAACATTTCACTAACAATACTAGCAAACATACTAAGATTAATAAAGTAAAGTAGAAGCATAAAATTGGAAGGACAGAGAAAAATCATCAGTATTTACAAATGATATAATAAAGTATTTCAAAAATTCAAGAGAATAAACAAAAATTGTAATTTAATAAGGTAGCATGCTGCAAAATTCAAATACAGAAGTCAATTCATACATACAAACAACAACCAGTTAGAAGATGTAATGGAAGAAAAGTTCCCATTAAGGTAAAAAAATGAAAGGTAAAACAACCAGGAATAAATTTAACTTAATTAATTTATAATCCTGATGTGAAAAAGCCTGTTTACCTATGACTAAATGCACAACCATAAAAGATGGATCATTTCAATCATAAACAAAAAGAAAATATTTGAGTGGTAAAATACAGAGTAAAAACAGGTTACATTAAGTGTTTGAACAAAGTCAAAAGATAAACAAACTGACCCTAGCTGGTTTGGCTCAGTGGATAGAGCATGGGCCTGCGGACTGAAGGGTCCTGGGTTTGATTCCAGTCAAGGGCACATGCCCGGGTTGCAGGCTCGATCCCTAGTGGGGGGCATGCAAGAGACATCCGATCAATGATTCTTTCTCACCATTGATGTTTCTATCTCCCTCCCTCCTCTCCCTTTTTCTCTGAAATCAATTTTTTAAAAAAAGAAGGAAAGAAAAGAGCCCTAGCTGGTTTTGCTCAGTGGATAGAGCATCGGCTTGCAGACTGAAGGGTCGCAGTTTTGATTCTGGTCAAGGACACATGCCCAGGGTTTCGGGCTCCATCCCCAGTGGGGGGCGTGCCAACAGTCAGCCAATCAATGATTCTCTCTCATCACTAATGTTTCTATCTCTCTCTCCCTCTCCCTTCCGCTCTGAAATCAATAAGAAATATTTTTTAAAAAGGACAAACTGGGAAAAAACATTAGCAAGTTTTAATGTGAACAAGGGCTAATCTTCAAAACATATAAAGAACTCTTAGAAATTAATAAGAAAAAGAGCAAATAACTGCCCCCTCTCAAAAAACATGGCAAAGGAAAAGAACAGTTCCTGAAAACATTCCATCTTGCTCATGAGAAAAGTTAATGAAAACTACAATGAGATACCCCTTTACTCCTTATCACTTTAACTAATATTCCAGAGTCTGATAATTCATGTTGCTAGTGAAAATTCATTTTGGAAGTAACTAGTCCTCTCGTGCACTACCATGAGAAGGATAAATTGGGACATCTCCCACAGAGGACAATTGTGAAAGGATTATCAATATTGCAAATACACATACTTTCCGAAGAAGTAATTCTATTTCTTAAGATCTCTGTCTATATGGAAAATGACAAAGTTTAAAGTCATTCATAGCAGCAACACATGCAACACCAAAAGTCACTTACATGGGATTCATTAGCTAAATGTGGTACAATCGAATACTGTTCAGGTATTAAAAAACGAAAAAGTGTTTTTGTTTATTGATATAATAAACTCGCCAAGATCATCTGAAAAGTGAAGAAAGCAAGTACTGAATGGTATGTATAGTTTATGCTGTCTTTTGTATGGTACAAATAACTACCTTTTTGTTGTTATTTAAGGGGGGAGGGAGAAGAACATACATAACATACATTTGTATTGGCATGTATACACACAAAGAACACTGGAAAGACACCCAGGGAATTAAAAGCAGTAGTTCTTGGTTGGACATTTGGGGAAGGGATGAATATATCCCAAAAGCACTATTTATTTTTTGTATAATTTAAATATATTTGTAAATTATAGTCATTTCACTCCCCTGAAAAGTCATAGGATATTTTACAATGCTTTTCTAAAAGGAAGATTTTACAACAATAAAAGCATTTGGTGGGGGTGGAGGGGGGAGTTCATTTACCAAGGGCTTGGAATCTGTAGGTAAAGCAAGTAAAAGGAAAAGTATCCATTTTCAGGTGAAATAAACCACTTTTAATGGTTTTACAAGGATAAAATAGAAATATAATTAACATTTTATAAATCACATAATAGCAATTCAGGATTATAAGGCTCTTTAAGAATAACTTAACCTAACCCCATTTCCCTTACAAATGATGAAAATGAAAATTATGGTCTAATGAAATAAAAAGAGCAGTTCTTTGGTCACTATAAACTTGGTTGTGCTGCTAACAAACACTTGTTTTAGCTAAGAACTCAAGTTTACTCCTGAATGCTTAGACAGAAAGGATTTACATGCAGCACATAATCCAATAAAAGAAAGACATACCGAGGAACATCAAGAATTCTGAGTCATAACAGAAATCATGTAGAGGTGACCTATTGCATTATTTCATGCCTTTTAACATAAACAATGAGAGACTGATTAAAAATGATAGTATGGTTTCTTGTTTTAAGAACCATAAATTTTATAAGGAGATAATCAAATGTCTTTTATCTTTTCTTATTATATAGTCATGCGTCACTTAACAACAGGTAATATGTTCTGAGAAATGCACTGTTAGTTGATTTTGTCATTATGCAAACATCATAGAGTATATTTACATCAACCTCCTAGGAGCTGGTATAGCCTAGTACACACACAGACTATGTGATATAGCCCACTGCTCCTAGGCTGCAAGCCTGTATACAGCATGTCAGTGCACAAAACAACATGAAATTAAATCAAGCACAAGAGAAAATGATGCCATCAAAAGACACTATAAACAAGAGATGTATGAAGCTGCTGCCGGCCAACAGCCACACTGTTTATAACAAACTTGTTTAATTGTAAGTAGGCAGACCACGCTCTAAAATGGCTATTTTTAACAGGTGTGCCACAGAATTTTTAAAACAATGCAACGTCTGACTATTTAGTCAGGAGCAATGACCTCCCTTCCTTTCGATTGTCAAATAAAAAAGTGATAACAGCTAAAACAGCAACAGCCACCCAGTGTGAATAAATCAAAATCATACCTATTTATTTGTCAGGTCGGCAAAAAATACAAATTTTTTGATGTGCCGCAAAATTTTAGTAATTCGTTTATGTGTGAGGTTGAAAACCGCTGCTCTAAAATAGTGATATAATATATAATAAATGCATCAGCCAGTTTATTATCACTATCAAGTATTGCATACTGTAAATTGCATGTGATAAACTTTTCTATGATTGACAGTGGAGTAGGTTTGTTTACACCAGCATCTCTACAAACATGTGAGCAATGCATCGCGCTACTATATGAGGATGGCTATGATGTCACTAGGCAAGAGCCATTTTTTGGCTCCATTATAATCTTTGGAACCACATGTGCAGTCTGTCATTGACTGAAATGTTGTTATGCAGTGCATGACTGTATAGAACTGGCACTAGTTTATGTGAGACTCCAAGTTAGAGATAAACTAACAGAATCCAGTGACAGAACACTCGGGTCTCTTTGGTGCATCTAGATCTATTTTCTAGAGCTAGAAAATAAAATTCTGGTAAACTACTGTTGAGTCAATGATTAAATGGCATCATTCAGTACAACAGGTAATCAAATGTGGTTGATGGGTTTACAACTGAGAAAAGTCTCATGTCAGAGAAATTCTTGAGGATTTTGGCCTCAAGATATTAGATTATCCTTTACTTTGGAATTGAGCAAAGTTATTTAAAAATCAACTTCATTTATGTTAAAAAAGATAGCTAATGTATTTTTTGAGTTTATTAAGTACCAAGTATTATTCTAAGAGATGTGTATATACAGAGGTGGGCAAAAGTAGGTTTACAGTTGTGAGTACACAAAACAGTTTATTCTTATATTATCAGTTATTAATTATTGTATTATATATTTGTATTACAACTGTAAACCTACCTTTGCCCACCCCCTGTATGTTAATTTACTCCCCACAATAATCCCATAAGGCAGACACTATTATTCCCATTTAACAAGTATGAAAATTGAGGCAGAGAGACTAAATAAATAAATAACTTGACCAAATTCAAACAAGTATCAGAATAAGAACTTAAAACCAGGCGAAGCTTCTAAAAGAAATCACTTTATATAATCAATCCAATCACATTGACTCAAATACTAACCCGTCCCACCCACTCCCATTGCTCAAGAAAGAACAGCCAACAGGTTTGTTTGTTATTCATTTTATTTTTAAGGCAACTTGCTTTACTAGTAAAACATTGGTCCAACTGGAAGCTGTATCAATTGGAAATAAAAGAGGTACAAATAACTACTGAAAAAAAATGTGTAAGTGGTCATGATCACATTTAAATTCTCTGCTCAAACATTCAGAATAAACTTGGGTTCTTAGGTGAAATCACACTAACTCCCCTCCCCTGCAAAAAAAATTGTGCTGTCCAGTCCATCAGAACACAATCTGTATTATCATGATTACTTTATATGACAAAATTGATAGCAAATAAATATCTGCTTAAGTGAAATAATCTTAGCACTGAATTTGTTTACTAGAGCAATTGTTTTGCTTTAATGATCTTCACATATAAATATTTCAATGATTACGGTAGGGAGTTACCAAGTCAGGCTTTAAAGGGATTTATTGAATCTTAATGGCTGCCACCCAACCTAAAGGTTCTTGTCAAAGTCAACAGTGACCATCATGCTGACAATCTAGTGGACACTTTTTATGTCTTCATTTTACTCAATAGTATTCAACTTGGTTGAAATGTCCTCTTTTTTAAAATACTCTTTTTCTGTAAAAATGATCTCGTTTTACTCCTACCTCACCAGTAGCCTTTTTTCTAATTCAATTAAAATCATTTTTTTACTTGAAGTCTAAATGCTTCCATTCTTGTGAGTGAGCTTGGTTAAGAACCCTCTTCTATCACTCTCTTCTCTCCCTAAGTATTTCTAAAGCTTTCAATATTACCTATATGCTGAGGTCAAAATAGATCTAACTCAATTTCTCCTCTGAACTCAAACTTCATTATATTCACTTGGTTATTTAAGTTCTCTGCTGGGATGTTTCATAGGTATCTCAAATTTAAAACACTGAGTGTGAATTACTGATTCTATAACCAATATTCTCCCACTAAACAAGCAAGAAAAACAAAAAATGATTTATCCCACATTAATCTTCACCAACTCAATAAGTAGTGCCATCCACTAAAAAACCTGGTTATTCAAAAGAAACTTAGGGGTTTAATCCTTAATGTCTTCTTGAGAAATATTTATAATAATAAAAGCATTATATGCTAATTAGACTGGACGACCTTCTGGACAGGGCTGCAAGGGAAGCCCAGGTCCCAGATGGCAGAAGGAAACCTGTACCGGCAGCCAGGGGAAGAAAGGCTACTCTTGCATGAATTTCATGCATTGGGCCTCTAGTTCATAAATAAAACAAATTGGGAAATCCCTCTGTGAAAGAGACAGAAAAGCAAGCGAGAAAAGTATTAACAGTTACTGAATTTAAGTAGAGGTACACAGGCGATCATTGTAGTCTTTTTTAAACTTTTATATATGCTTGGAAACTTTCAAAACAAAGAGTTGAGGAGAAGCTCTCTTTTTTTTGAGTTAAAGAAAAAAGAAAGGCTTTGCTGAATTATTCCCTCCAGTGAGATGGACTATAGGCAGGTGGTTCCTGTTACTGAGCTAATGTTTTTAAAGCAAAAGCACTGTGACAGAACACTCGCGTCTCTTTGGTGCATCTAGAAAGACACATTTCCGCTTGTGCATTTTATATGTCTTATTTTATTATTGTTAATTTTGAGAGTGAGGGGGAAAGAGAGGGAGAGGGAAACATCCATGTGAGACCGGAATATCGACTGGCTGCCTTCTGTGCACTCCATACCAGTGATGGAACCCGAAACACAGGCATGTGCCCTGACAAGGAATCAAATCAGCAACCTTTTGGTGCATGGGACAGTGCCCACTCAACTGAGCCACACTGGCCAGGCCTGCATTTTATCTGTCTTAAAATATTACTGGAACCTTAAGAGCATTTGACTTCATTTTATGTGTTAAAATATTACTGGGACCTTAAGAGCATTTGACTCAGTATTAGAAAAGCAAAAGCTCCGATTCTTAGCTTCCCAAGGCCATTTTCAAATTTTATCTTAGCCCATCAATAGTCACCCTGGAAATAATATAGGAAATGACCATGCATTTAAGTTTAAAAAGAAGCTGGTGGAGGGAAATTTAGAGCTTTAAATATTTATCTACAAAGGAAGATCTAAAATCAGTAATCTAACCTGCCATTTCAAGAAGTTAGGAAAAAAAGAGGAAATGATACCTAAAGTAGAAGAAAGAAAATAATAAAGGTCAGAGAAGAAATCAACAAAATAGAAAACAGATATAATAAAGAAAATCAAAGAAACCAAAGGTTGGTTTTTAAAAGATAAAAATATTGTCCTAGCCGCTTTGGCTCAACGGATAGAGCGTTGGCCTGCAGAGCAGACTCAAGGGTCCGAGGTTCGATTCCAGTCAAGGGCTTGAACCTTGGTTGCGGGCATATCCCCAACGGGTGTTGTGCAGGAAGCAGCTGATCATGTTTCTCTCATCAATGTTTCTAACTCTCTATTCCTCTCCCTTCCTCTCTGTAAAAAATCAATAAAAGATAAAAATATTGATAAAGTTAGCTAAGAAAAAGGAAGACACAAAATTACCAAAATCAGAAATGAAAGAGGGCTTTGTCATAACCTTATAGAAATTAAAAGAATTATAGGGAATATTATGAACTAGAGAATTTAGATAAAATGGTAAATTATTAGAAAGACATGTTATTAAAAACTAACTCAAAATACAGAAATAGAATAGACCTATGACAATCCTTCCATTATAGATAGCTGATTTTCTACAAAAGTGCAAGGGTATTCAATGGGGGAAAAGATAAGGCTTTCATGAAGAAACTAGTAGCCCATAGAGTGATATCATGTGCAGTAGGCCACCTGGCGCTGCCTTGGGAGCCGGTGGAGCTCACGGGAGCAGGAGAGAGCCACGCTGATTCCACGATTCCACGGGAGCAGGAGGGAGCCGCACTGCTTCGGTGGGAGGCTAGCCCGCCGTCTCCTCTCTGGGCCTGTGCTCGGTTGCGGAGGCTGAGGGCCAGCCCCTCTGTCCCTCTGTCCATGTCCACTCCAGCTCCTGGGGGCCGGCCCAAGCCGGAGCCCAGAATCTCGCTGGCCCTTCTGTCTCTGTATCTGTCTCTGTCTGTCTCCACTCCAGGCCTCACCTGCACAGGCAACCTCCTCCTATGGTTGTGACCCATTATGGTGTCCCAGCTTAATTTGCATATTTCCTCTTTATTTATATTATTTATATATATGGTCCTGGAACAACTGGATAGAACAACAAACAAAGAAAGGCAGATACTTACCTTAATCATACCTAAAAAATCAATTCAAAATAATGACAGACCTAAGTAAACTAGTTAAAACTATGGAACTTCTTTGTAGAAGAAAATCTTTGTATCCTTTGGTTGGACAAAGATTTATAAGATACAATACCAAAAGCACAATCCATTAAAAAGTTAATAAATTGAACTTTATCAGAATTTAAAACTTTTGTATTTCAAAAAACATTATTAAGAAAAGACAAGCCATGTAATGGGAAGAAATACTTGGAAACATTCATCTGATAAGGGACTCACATCCAGAACATACAAAGAAATTAATCTCAAGAAGACAAACAACCTAATAAAAAAGGGCAAAAGATTTGAATAGATATTTTCACCAAAGATATATAAATGTCTAATAAGCACACCAAAAGATGCTCAACATCATTCGTCATTAGGGAAATGCAAATTAAAACTAAAATGAAATGTCATTACATAACCACTAGATGGCCATAATAAAAAAGACAAACCACACCAAGTGCTGACAAGGATATGAAGAAACTGGAACTCTCATGCACTGCTGACAGGAAAGTAACATGGTACAATCTCTTCAGAAACTGTGTGGCAGTTTTTTGACAAGTATATATGTCCTACAAGACCCAGGAATCCCACTCCTACGTAATTTTTCCCCAGAGAAAGTAAAATGTGTCCACCCAGTCCTGTGTATGATTTTTTACAGAAATATTAGTCATAACAGTAAACAACTCAGATCAATCCAAATGTCGATCAACTAGTAAATGGATAAATAAAATGTGATATATAGCCATATACTGGAATATAACACAGAAATGAAAACAAAACAAACTATTGATATATATATATGCCTCAAAAATCTTATGGCAAGTGTAAAAAGCTAGACATATTGAATATTCCATTAAGGTGACATTTACAGAAAAGGCCACGCTATGGAGAGAGAAACAGATCAGTGGTTGCACGGGATTGGCATGGGAAAGAGGATTAACTTCCAATGGGCATGAGGGAACCTCTAAGAAGTGTTATAAAACTGGCTTATGGTGATGGTTGCACAACTACTAGTATAAATACACTAAAAATCACTGAATTGATACTTACAATGAAAATTTTACAGTGTGAAAATTATACCTTAATAAATCTGTTTTTCTTCTTAAAAGAAACTGGACTACGTGGAAATAAATTTTATCTAAGAAAAAAAATCTATTACAAAAAGTAGTACCAATTAACTAGAAATTACCTTATATAACTACATATAATTTCTGAGATTATAAAATACTCTTAAGATTAATGTCAAAGGCTCATCTCACAGCTATGTTTTGTTGTTGCTATTATTATTGTTTTGAAAACACTTTAGTGTCCATACCCTCTTATGTATCACATCTGTTGTTTTGTTTTTTAATACTGTATTGATTTCAGAGAGAAAGGGAGAGGGGGGGAGAGAGAGAATCACTGATTGGCAGCCTTCTGCACGCTCCACACTGAAGGTGGAGCCCACAACCTGGGCATTTGTCCTGACTGGGAATTGAACCATGACCACCTGGTTCATAGGTCTATGCTCTACCACTGAGTCCCACTGACCAGGCTCACATCCCTACTTTTAATGGCAGAAATAAAATCTAGTAAAAAAGTAAGATGATGGCATATACACCTGTACTCACTGCCTCTCCCAACCACATAAAAGTTACAACTAAAATCTTAACTAATAAAAGCGTAATATTAAAATTAACCGCTTCTTTGGGACGGCCTAAGCCACGCCCATCAGCCAATTAGAGTGACTGTATGCAAATTAGCCTAGCCAAGATGGCGGAGGCCGCAGCTCTGGTGTTCGGCTTCTCTGGGGCTGCTGCCTCCGCCATCTTGGGAGCCTCCGTCCTGGGAAGGCATCTGGCGCCCTGGGCCGGCCGATGCCTTCCCAGGCGGAAGCCTTCCAGGGGGGCAGGGATGAGCCGGAGGGACCCTACGGTCCCCACCTGGGAGGCCAATCGGGTGGCCAGCGCCACCTGATGGGCTTCCCATGCAGAGAAGCCTGGGGGTTGGGGGGACGGGACTAGCCGGGGGACCCCAAGGCTCCCTCCCTCGCTGGCCACCCCATCACTTCCCAGGCGGATGGTCCGGAGGGTCAGTGGGAGCTGTGGCCAGCCTGAAAACTGCCCTTAGCCCCTCACCCAGGCTTGCCACACCCCCTGGGGTGAGGGTCTCCACTGTGGAGCTTGACCAGCCTGCAAACAGACATTGGCCCCTCACCCAGGCTGGCCAGGCACACCAGCAGGTGGACATCCCCCAGAGGGGTCCCAAACTGTGAGAGGGCACAGGCCGGGCTGAGGAAACACCCCCCCCCCACTGCCCCAGTGCACAAATTTTTGTGCACCGGGCCCCTAGTACAGAATAACCATCATCCAGAACCGCTGGAAAGCTGGCTGAATGGAAGTTCTACAACTACAGAAGTAAAGAAGAAAGCACACTGACACTGGTAGGAGTTACGGAGGTGCAGAATAGGCTGGTGTGGCACCCACGTGTGCTGTTTTAATCGGGAGGGATATCGTCTCTGTGGAGGTCACCTAGAAGAGCAAGGGGTCCCAGTCCCACACCAGATGCCCAGCCCAGGGTCCCAGAGCTGGGAAAAGAAGTGTCTATGGGCGGTAAGAATTACAGGGTGTAAAAAACCAGTGCAGATTAGGGCTCAGAGACAAAGAGGCTGCTGGAGACCCAGCTGTTCCTCTTAAAAGGCCGGCACCATGAACTGAACTTACAAGGTCCTGCTTCCTCTGAGCAGCAGCACCAGGACGAAGCTCTGGAACACAGACACAAAGGAGGTGAAACTGGATTGTCTGGCATCCAGGCAGGAACTTGAGGGTGGCTTTTTCCCAGAAAGAGGTGCTTGCAGGGATCATTGTTCCTATGCCAGGACCTCTGTGGACTTGCAGGGCTGACTGGAAGCCATTTTTGTTTGCTCCACCCTTGTAATTTCCTAAGATCCCGCCTCATCCAATTTATAATCCCACCCAAGCTGCATGCAGCAGGTTTTACCTATGAATGGCCTGTGCTTGCTCAGGGTAAAAGCTCTCAAACAAGATGCAGCTGGGTCAAGGAGCCCCAAACCTATCAATAAAAGGCCTGCCTTGCTTTATAGCTGGGTCTCACCTGGGCACTTCCAAACCTGAAACAAAGAGAAGGAATCTGCAGATCTTTCTGGAGCTCCTGCTGGGTGGCCCCAGGCAGTGGCTGACTTTGCACCTCCCTGGAGACCTAAGAGCCAGTTTACCCAGTGGTCAGTGTCAGACCATACCAGATTACAACTCTACACATCCATAAGTGACACACTCAAGGGGCACTGAAGTCCTGCTTCATAAGGGTGTCTCCTATACATCAGCTCTCCCATTGTAGTTGAAGCTGATTCTCTCAGGCAACTGTCCTGGAAGTCAATTCCTCCCAGTGACCCAACAGTAATCAAATCTCAACTACAACAAGACTGTGCTCACCGCCCACAAAGGAGTGCACCTAGAGTGTCCAGCTCAGGTGACTGGGGAGGCTGAGCCATGGGGCCCTACAGGACACCTACTATACAAGGCCACTCTACCAACTCAAAAAGACATAGCAGCTCTACCCAATACATAGAAACAAACACAGGGAAGCAGCCAAAATTCGGAGATAAAGAAACATGTCACACGTGAAAGAAATGGAAGAAAGCAAACTACTGGATATAGAGTTTTAAAAAAATAGAGAAAAGAAAAAGTAAAATATCTCAGTATTTTTGAAACTTATTACATATTGAAATGATATTAGTTTGGACCTATTGGGTTAAAAATATATTACTAAAGTTAATTTCACCTCTTTCTTTTTGCTTTTTGAAAAAATATGGTTACTAGGAAATTCAATATTACATTTGTGGCTGCCATGATATTTTCATTGGACAGTACTTACTATATATCCAAACTTTTAAAGAATCATAAAATCTCAGAGCTGAAAATCACCTTTGAAGTCATCTAAATCAGTCCATTCACTTTATAGCTAGGGAAACTGAGGCCCAGAGAAAGTAACTGGCCCTATAGGACACAGCTAGGAGGTGACACCGCTGAGATGAGTCAGGTCCCCTGACTCCTTGCTGTCTGGCCATTTCCATTGCACTTCCTCAAGGACTATTAAAATAAAAGTGCTCTATCATCTCCTCCCAAATTAAAATGCTTAATTTAATTAACCTGTACTGAAATATGTACTTTTTATGGAGTGTCTTTTTTGTCCCTCTAGGAGGTTCAATTCAGTCTTCATGCCTACAACTTCACTTTGTTGCCATACGTCCAATGCACTGCTCTTACTGTCATAAAATAAACCAAGAAAAATATAAAAAGATCAAACTTCACATTCCACTTTATAGTAGGAAAGGTTATATGTCAAAGGGCACTTGCAGAAATACCACAAAAATAAACTTAAGGAAAATAAATTGGTAGGGAATGGCTGGCAGGGGGGTTGCAACAATGAAAATAATACTTTATGTTCCTATTTTAAGTGCCTTTCTCGATGCTATATGCATAGCTGCTAGAGGCAAGCTGGAAAGCCGCCAGGTCCTGGCTGCCAGCAAAAATTTTGTCACCTCCTTTGAACATCTGAAGTATGTTTACCCCATAGATTTCATTAAATTACACTTCCATTAGGAAGCATACAATGTTGATACTCATCTCAAAGATCAAAGGGATCGCTAAGAGGCATGTCATCCTGCTCCCCAGCTGATTGCTATTTCTGGGCCAATCAAGGAAAAGGAGCCAGAACAATACTTAGTTAAAAAAAATTGTAGCATCTCCCCAAGGACTATACACTAAGAATCTGTAGCCCCATTATCAAAATGAGCATATCATTAATGACAATACTCATACAGTGAGTTATTTTAATACAACTCCTACACAACAAACAAGCTGGATTTGGGTCATTAGCTGAATCTGTAAAGCAGCATTTCTGAGGGCTGCAAAACTCTTCGGTAAAAATATAAGATTTAGAGGATGGAGGAAGTCTCACTTACCAATGTGGGAGAAAATGCTAGTTTTTATTCATTTCATTGTGATTTTAAATAAACCAACAGGTGAACCAGACTGGAGATGGCCAACTGACAGGTTGTCTTTTTTTTTTTTTCATCTCACTATTTTTCCCCCCAATGGATTATTTAAAGAAATAGTATAAGTATGTACAATTTTTTTTAAGGCAAAACTATTCCATGTTGGAATCAAATGACTTACAATGAAAATACTTAACATCCCGGAACAAGGGGCACTAATCTCAATGGAGGTAAGATTTGGTCATTGAAAATTAGGAAATAGCAAGTCATTTCAACTGGGGATAGCAATATTTAAGGTAGGCTCAATGGACAGAATTTAAAAATATACATAGACACAGGTAATAGAGTGGTGAAGGCTTGGGAGGGACGGGTACAGGTGGAGGGGTCAATGGGAAAGCCAACCAACCACACAAACAAAGGGGATATCTGTAATATTTTAAACAATAAAGAAAAATAAATAAATAAAAATATATGTGGTATTGAAAAAACAGCTAGAAATCTCAAATCCTTTATTTGAAGTCAGACAAGGTAGTTCAGCATCAGCTCCAAAGTTCTAAACCTGTTTTCAGGCGGTGAGAACTCTTTTCTAGTCATTTTTATTATGAGGATATTGCCCAAAATGGGATGAAAAAGGCAAGGTGCAGGTGAGTGTTCTTTCTACCTAACACCTTCTACAAGCTCTAAAGGTAAATCACCTGCTGATACACAATCTAGATTTCAACTGTCCTCTTTCAATGTGTAGCCAACCTCTCAGTTATCCATATCTGACACATCACATGAATGCTAGTTATCTATCTTTTGTAATTAATCATCTGACAGTTACATTTCCTGCACTGATAAGCATCCAGCTGGGAAATGAGTTTTAATCTGAGAGAGAAAAAAAAGAGGATTCCAGTTTCTAACAAATTACTTCTAATTAACCAGAATGCTTTTTTTGTCAAACCAATGTAAAGATGCCTACAGCTAGTCAAAGAACTTATTGTTTGCATTCTTAATGATACTTTAAAATTTCATTTAAATTTCCCCAAAGGAAAGCTCTGGAGATGTATTGCACTAACATTACTTAAACAAACATTCTGTTTAGCAGTACACAAAGAATGGTGGGAAAAAGGAGATAATTTCTAAGGTAAAGAAACTTGCGGTATTAACTGGAAAGGGCACCAAACAATTAAATGAAGCAGAGATTCAAGGCATACGTATTCAAAGTGGAAGATACAGTTATCTTCTAATAAGCCTAGGAAATTGACAAAGTTGAGTCAAATCTTAGAGCTGAAAGAGGCTATGGGCCACCTACTCCAGTGACTCTCAAAGTGTAATCCCATGACACCAGTTTCAGCAGCAACCTGGAACTCTCTAGAAATGCAAAGCTCCAGACCACTGGCATCTGAGTCAGAAACTCTAGATGGGCCCAGCATTCAGCCCTCTATGTGGAACAGTTTAAGTACTGGTCTAGTTTAACCATTTCATTGCACAGATGAAGAAGCCGAGAGCTGAGAGAGAGGCAGAATTTCCATACACAATAAAATTCAAGAATGACTCTGATAAACTTACTATAGTTGTTTCCTCCTTTACTTAAAAATTTACTTAAAAATTCTTTGTTAATATGTAAGATACACTTGTGACATATCACATAACTTCTGGGACTACTGAGCCCAGCATCGTCAACAGCTCTTTTCTTTCACAGTGTACTTAGCTCTTGGGAACAAAAATGCTTACACATTGTTGGAGTATTAGTTATAAGGTTCCCAATAACATAATATTCCATATATATTGAACCAACAATAGACAAAGGGCAGAGAGATGAGCAGGCTCCTATACAACTTTGAAAAAATCATACTGTTGCAAAACTAAAGAAGTTCCCTTATATAAAGCAGCCCCTTTGACTTCTTAATAAATAGTAATAATAATAATAATAATAAATAATAATAATAATAATATAATAATAACTAGGGGCCCGGTGCACAAAAATTTGTGCACTTGGGAGGTTCCTCAGCCTGGCCTGTGCCCTCTCGCAGTCTGGGACTTCTCAGGGGATGTCTACCTACTGGCGTGCCTGGTCAGCCTGGGTGAGGGGCTGATGGCTGTCTGCAGGCTGGCCAAGCCCCCAAGTGTGCACCCTCACCCCATTGGGGTGTGGCCAGCATGGGTGATGGGCTGAGGGGCGATTTCAGGCTTTCAGGCTGCCCACAGCTCCCAATGACCCAATGTCCCAGCAAGGCTGGCTGGAAGCAGGTTTCTGGGGTTTATTTATCTTCTATAATTGATACTGTTCCTTTAAGCCAAGGCTTAGGCAGGTAACAAAGCCTCCTGTTGGCTTCAGCTCCCTGGCTTCTATAATTGAAAGAATGTTGCCTTAGTAGACTCTAGGCAGGCAGTTTCCTCCATCGCTGGTGCAACGGAAGCCTGCTGTTTGCTTCAGCTCCGAGGCTTCTATAATTGCAACAATGTTGCAACTATGTTGTTGCCTTGAGCACAGAGAGGTCCAGCCCACTGGCAGACAGGTTACTCCTGGTGCAACGGAAGCCACCTGTTTACTCTAGCTCCGTGAATGTCGGACTCTATCTTGGCTGGGTTAATTTGCATACAGCCGCTCTGATTGGCTGGTGGGTGTGGCTTAGGCGTCCCATAGAAACAGTTAATTTCAATATTACTCTTTTATTAGATTACATAATAATAATAGGTGTTTGCCTTATTGTAATTATCTCAAATATAGTTGCTTAGACTATAAAACTAAAGTTTATGTTGTGATTATGTAACCGGACAATCCAATGTAAGCCAATTAAGTAGAGACAGGGTTGAATCATATAAATGTTTATTCCAATACTGCTGGCAGTATGGGAGAGCAGCAGGTCATCCACAAAAATCTGCTCTTCCACTCCCCCTAAGTCAGCTGCTTATATTGGGCAGGAAGACAAAGATTACATGGGGAAAGAGGCAAAAGATTATGCCAAATGGGCAGCTTACAGGTAATTCAGGCTGGATATGCAAAGGCCTGCTGGTATGCAAAAGTTGGGGGGTCTTCAAAGGCCTGGTGATATGCAAAGGGCTGGGGGTCTTCAAAGGGCTGGTGGCTCTGGTTTCTGCAACAAGGTTGTTAACCTTTCCATGATAATAGGCAGCTCCCAAATGGGGAGGATTTCCAGGTGAACTCCCAGGTCCCTCATGCAACTCTCAGCCCAGTTAGAATGTGCTTTCTTTAACCAGAACAAAACCATCATGGTCAGCAGAGCATGATTAATATTTCTTACAATTATAGCTGGACCCCAATCATCTATTTCTGACCCTATCAATTACTTAGTTTTAAATGTGGAGCACTTTGATGGCTTGGGCACGAAAAATTAAGTATAAAAATGTACTATTTTAGAGAAATTTTAGGCCATGCTTTCCATGGTACATGAAACAGTAGTGATAGCAGGCTAAAAAATAAAAATAAAAATAAACTTTGAAATAGAGTTAAGAGATACACGTAACTGTAAAAAAAAATCTTTTTCTACACAGAAAGGTTAAATGGTGAGGCTGACATTTGCATTTGTTAGGTTGTCAACGCTTCCTATCGCATGTGTACAAACAATATCTAAAGATGTCATCTGCATATTTATACTAAAGGAGCCTGTGAACAGGACCTGTCAGTATATTTTAACACCCTTCTAAAACGTCAGCTTTTATCAGGTATAAACACAACATGTTTAATTTATTAGTTTGGTCTTAATATAAAAAGTTGACAATCATATGTCACCATAACTATTGATAAGGTAAATAAGGACTACAGGAAAATGTCAAAAAGTTATTGAAATGTTTGCTGAAATACTACATCAAATTGTATTTATCAGCTCTTCTCTGCCAATGACTATGTCAGATTTTCCTACACATGGCTATTTCTGAAAAGATGTACCCAATGGAGCATTTCAAAAACTTCATTCTGAAAGCATCTTAATTCCCAGGTATGAGAAATTTAAAAGGAGCCAGAACAGAGGAAGCACTTATGGCAACACATGGCATTATTATTTTTCTCCAATAATGTTAAACAGAAACTGTGCTGAAAGAACAATTCACACTAGATATAACTGTTGGGTTGGAATAGTTATGTTTTGTGTGCCTATCACTTATCATAGATGTTTCTTCAGAAAAAGTTTGCTTTAAAATGACAAATTCTTAAATTTGATTCAATAGACACTAAATGAACACCTATTATATACAGCATTTATTAAATACTTCAGAAAACATAAAAGTAGAAGACACTTGAAGATCTAATAATTCGGTTGGAATAATAAAACTTAAGTGAAAATCCACAAATCATTTCAGCTCTGACAAGGAAACAGTGTGTAAGTTAGTCAGGCAATAAACACAAGTGCCAAGGAGCATGGGAAGTAAAGGAAATCAGGACAGGAAAGATATTTAGAAAGGACTCCACAAAGGAGATAAATAATGGGCTAGGGATTGTAGAAATGCAAGACATAGCAATATGAGACAAATAGATTCAACTGAGCCAAACGTTTCAAAGCATACCTATTGTCCTACACTGCATATAGGATGATTTTAAAGTAATGTGAAAACTGTTGCCAAGCTTGAAACGCCAAGCATTCCACTTCTCAACATCTTCAGACAACAGGGCTCATTGGCTATCAAGAGCATGGAGATTGACTCCTACGTTTCAGAGTTGAAGAAGCTGAGGCACCAAGGACTTTGCCCAATGGCACAAAGCTAGTTAGATCCAGAGTTGACACCCAAAGCCAGAACTCTTGACCATAACCCACTGTACTTTCCATTGTGTGACATTGCCTCTTGATCCACAGCCTTTGAAATAAATGGAGGTTGGTTAATGAACTGAGTCCTCTTTGAACTCTACACAATGGAAGTAGCAGAGACTTTGGGGACTTTTTAATGATAAATGTTATAAAGCGGTATGATCTGGCGGTGTCAGTGTCACACAGGTTTGATTTCAAGTCCTGGATCCAAATTATGAGACCCTGGAAAAGTGGCTTTGCCTTTCATAACCTTATATGTCTGAATAATAAACTGGTTACGAAGAATAATGAAATACAACATGATAGCTCATCTATCAGAGGCTCTCGAATATTAATTCTCTCTTCCTCTAAAACCCCTACCAGTGATGATTCTCAAATGAGTGGTTCTCAGTCAGGGATAATTTTGTTTCAAAGGGGCCATTTGGAGTATCTGGAAATACTTTTGATTGTCATGACTGGGGTGGGGCGAATGAATAGTCTATTGGCTCTTAGTGGGTAAAGGCCAGAGAATGGCTAAACATCCTAAAAGGCACAGGACAGATTCCCTAACCCCAACAAAGAATTATCCACCCCCACATTTCAACAGTACTGAGGCGGAGAAACTGTTCTGGACCAAAGAGAAAGACCACCTATTACCACCAATGTTCAGCGAAGAGAGAGATAATACTTTTTCTGCCCACAAAGGAAAACATACTAACTTTACCAAAGCATCCACATCAAGGTAGAAATGCATCAGATTCCCAAGTGTGTGGCAAGGAGTACAAAAACATAATTGAGTGAATATTCCTTGCTGTGTAGATTCTTCTGACTATCTGCATGAGAGAGATTTGCACGCAAATCTCTATTTCCAGACACATGGAAAGATTATTACCTTAAAATCTACCTGAGGGAGTAATAATTTACTTTTAAAAATGTAAATTTGTGACTATGGTTTTTATTTTAAATTGGAGGACTGGAAACTTCTTTAGGCAGTTTTGGGACTTAATGACAATATCAGTTTGTGCTTTGAGATGTTTCTTAGTACTACCTGGATTCCACAGACATGAAAAGTTCCAGGCTGCAGCAGGAGCAGGCATAACAATGCCGCAGCCCCAACAAACTGGCACCCGAGGCAGTTGCTGAGGGCATCCTCAGCCTTCTGGTATACCTGTTACTTTCCCTCCCTTCCTCTTACACTTTATTTCCCCTACTACTACTTTCTTTCTTTCTCTTTTCATTCCCTGCTGTCTATGCCTCTTGTCACTTGCCAGTGACAGTTGTTTAGCCCCAGTCATGACAACTCAAAAGACAAAATGCCTTGCTTTAGTGGCAGGGTTTCAGTAGTGCTTCCTGGAAGGTAAGAACGAGATTCCTGGGCACGCTAATTTTTTGCTCTCTGAGCGCCATACCTGAGTAAAAGGATTTTGCAGAGATAGTACTAAAAGAGAGACTGTTTTAAAAAATATTATCAAGGGCCCAAGAAATATAGCTGTTCATGATTTATTATTCACTGATATTTAAAAATAAAGCTAGTATTTCTATATTTGCTGTGTTTAAAATCATTCCTCTTCAGAGTAAAAAGGAAACTCTTAATATAAAGGGACTGTAGTAAATAAATTTGGTCTTGGGAATTTCTCTGAGAAAATGTCACAATAGGGTATATTTTAAATATCGCTATGAGCCACAGTGCCATCTATGGCCATCTTCCATTTGAATTAGAAAGCATAATGTTGCTACTTTGACAGCCTTTGAACAGACTGGGGAAGAGTGAAAGCCCTCTCAGCTATAAAATGCACTGACAGAAATCTCAACCCCAAATTCGTATTTCCAGATTCATGCAAAGATATTTCCTTAGAATCCACCCAAGGGAGTAGTAATTAGTCAAAAAGCCATATATGTATGAATCTTATGATGAAAAGACTTTAAAATGATGTATTTTCATGAGGATAATCTCTCTGACCACAGAATCTAAAGCAAAATAATATGCCAAGAATCTTTAATCAATTCACATTTTTTAAAATCCTGAGAAAATAATAATTTTACTTTAAGAAACATAATAAACTTTAAAATAGCAATTAAGACATAGAATAGTATTTTTTTCTAATCTGAGTTGTTGTTTTTTACTGCTGTTAAGAAATAGTTTAAAAGTTATCTCATAGTTAAGAACTCTAAAATGCCATTTGATATGATGATTATAAGATTTAAATTGATATCATAAGCTATGAGTTAAGTTAGGAATTTTCCAACCTGGCCACAAAAGGAACTTCAATTTCCCCCCCAAATAAGGGAAATCCTCTAGTAATTCTACTATCACGTTTTAAGTTATTTTCCCCACACCAATGCACTGCTAGCATCGTTTGGAACCAACTAGATTTTCTCTTTCTTTCTGTTCCAAATTCACTTGGCTGATTGCCAAGAGAAAATATAGACACAGGGGAGGCAAAGAGTAATTCTGTTAAGATCAATGACGATGTTGGCCATAACAGAATCCTACTTATCCATCACATCCCTACTTTTTTTTCTCTGATTAGAGATTACTGGCAATTTCTTGATAATTCTCAAACAAAATTAAGTTACAATCAGTCTTGCAAGACTTCACAAGGGAGGGGGAGGGGGAAAAAGAAAGGAAAAAAATACATGGAGTTTTTCCTACTAAATCCAGAAACTATACACACACACACACACATATACACATATATACACACACACACACGCACATATATGTATATAACTTGTACACTACAGGCATTGGCTTAATGTAAGAGGTCAAAGCTACAGTTGATTTAGTGATATAAAATTAAAGGCTGAGAGTTCTCTTCTGCGCTAAGCTCAAGTGAAAATTAAAATATCCATTTTGCCACCAAGAGAGAAAAGTCATTCATGCAATGATTTCTGTTTTCCCCAAATAAAGGTTATCATAGTGCTTAAAACAGTAAACCGAAAGGAAAATAATTTTTAAAGTAATTGAATACAAAAGAAATGTGGGTAACTGTCACTGTAAGATACTGGCCTTTGTCAACTTAAAAAATGTATTTAAAATAATAGCACTGACAATTTGAGAGAAAAATGAGAATAAGTTAAATAGTACTGCAAGCCATATAGAAGAATGGGCTTCATTGTTTTCAATGCTTTATTAAATACTAGCGGTTCGGTGCACAAAATTCATGCATGGGTGTAGTCCCTAGGCCTGGCTGGTGATCGAGGTGCGAGTGTCTGGCATGGAAGGGCAGATCCCAGCAGACCTCTGGGCCCTGGGCAGCATCTGGGCCCCTGGGCTCCCTGAGTCATGGTGCCTGAGTCCCCATGTGAAGATGCAGTGAGAGCAGCCAGACGCCATGGGCCGGGGTACAGCATGGGCCTCTAGGCCACCCAACAGCACCACAGGCAAGCCGGGTGGGCAGTGTGCTCTCTTCCTGCTGGCCTTGTAGACCAGCTCTTGCATGAACCCATGGGGAACCCAACTGGCCCCTGCAGTCCCAGCGGCTGCAGCCCAGCTCACTAGGAAGAGGCTGTGCGGATGCAGGGTGGACTCCTCGTAGGCGCCCAGCACCTAAGCACAGGGGGCTTCCCCGGTGTGCAAGCCCTGGCATCCCAGGGGAGAGTAGCAGGGGGAGTGAGAGCAAGCTCAGGGGACACCTCCCATTATCACTGCACCTCCGTCACTGTTACCTCTGCCCCCAGGTAGCTGGCGAGAGGTCGCAGTGTGTTGCTGAAGCCCACCATATTCCGTGCTGCGCCTGGTGGTCAGCGCATGTCACAGTGAGCAGTTGAACTCCTGGTCTCCTGGTTGAGTGACCCCCCAAGGGGACAATTTTCCCATTAGGCTTTTATTATATAGGAGGATAAAGCAACCACATTACCCAGCTCCTGTAATCTTTCAATAGCTTCTAAACCCAAATGAGATAAAGGCTTAGTTGCTCAACTTAACCAATAAGGCTTTGCCAAGCTCACAAGCTCATTAAGTTCTGATCCCCAAGATGTACCCCATGTCAATTACATCACAAGGTCTGGGAGGGGACACAGGGCATTGGGGGTTTTAAAGAACACCTCCCCCCAGTGATTCTAATGTGCAACAAAGTTTAGGACCTAAGGCTCTAGCTAGTTAACACTCTGGGATGCCCTGCCTCCTTCCACTATACTACCCCTCGCCCATCCTCCTTTGCTTACATTGTTCTTCCAACTTAAGTAGACCCTGCTTCTCTCAAATTCTACCTCATCCTTCTCAGTTTGGGTATTATCTCCTAGTAGGTGCCTTCCCTCACAACTCTCACTTAATTCACATACAAACATGGGGGTTTGATGCCCCTCCTGGGGAATCTGATATTTTCACATACTAACCCATCAGAAAATTCATAACTTCCCTTACCACAGCATTGCAATTATTAGGTTGAGTCCCTTAAAAATACGATTTACTCATCTTTTGATCCCTTGAACAATGCTTTAATGCATAACAGGTAGCAAATATATGTAAGGTCTTTATAGTAAACTACTATACCAAAACAACAAACTGTTGAAAATCACCAAAATTAAAGCCTACTTTAATGAAGTGAATAGAAAAAAATATTAGCTTGAGTCTGGCTGGTGTGGCTCAATGGTTGAGCATCGACCCAGAAACCAAGAAATTACTAGTTCCATTCTGGTCAGGGCACATACTCAGGTTGAGGGCTTGATTCCCAGTAGGGAGCATGCAGGAGGCAGCCGATTGATATTTCTATCTCTCTCTCCCTCTCCTTTCCTCTCTCTCTAAAAATCAATAAAAACTTATTTTAATAAGAATGCCAGCTTGAATGGTCTCTTCTTCAGCTTCATTTGTTCTTCAGTTCGAAACTAATTTTAGTATTGTTTTACTAGAATTTTATTTAGATTATTTTAGCTTCCTCATTATTACTACTAGCTGTGTATTACATTGTCTTATGT
The DNA here is from genome assembly GCA_004026665.1 of Murina feae. NCBI lineage: Eukaryota > Metazoa > Chordata > Mammalia > Chiroptera > Vespertilionidae > Murina > Murina feae. The sequence goes on along the minus strand of PVJC01001140.1, from coordinate 77,512 downwards.
ACTGGGGCACATTCTAAACCAAATTCTCAGTGTATAACAATATTTAGAATTTTTAATTACAAAGCTTTCCGGTTGTTGACTTCAGATATGCAAAAGTCAATTCTTTGTTGATATTAATGGCAATACTATAGAGTCTTCCCCCTCTTCTTCTCAATACTGGTATGTTAGGCCAATGATAAAACAGTGCACAGGTAGTGACTTCTAATAGTTTCTGGGAAATGCAAGTCGTTAAAAATTAGGAAAGGAATGGGGAGGCTATCCAAAGTAAATAATTCAACATATATTTTGAAAGCTAGATGAAAAACTCAGCAAAAATATTACTCTAATTAGTAGTATGATACATACAATAAAATGATGCAAAAAACATATAGTATCCTAATTCTTCTACCTTTAATTCTGTCTCTGCTATCACAAAGGTCAAGGAGAAACCTTGCTTGCAAAGATTAACGTCTAAGATTTCTTTGACAAGACAAAATATGCTAGAAAACAAAAGCAATCCAACTTAGAAGGTCATACGTGAGAATAAGAGGGAAGACTTTTCATTTCAGTCCTTTGTGTAAGCTACTGAAGCACTGAGAAAGAGGGTGTACATTTTTAGGATATGGAAGGAATGTTTTGACTTTGAAATACTTTAATCTCTGAACTCTTTAATTCTAGGATTACTACCTGTGCCCAGAAAAGTCACAAACTAAAAATCAGTGAAGTTCTCAAAGTATTTGCATATTTATTATCTTATGTGACTCTCATATTTCACCATTAAGCGGGCAAAGTTGATATGATAATCCAAATTTGCTGATACAAAAAATGAAGTGCAGTATGAATACGCCATTTTCGAGGTCTGAGATCTACTGTCCCTGGCCTTTTCTCACTATTTCACACTTCATTTCTCAGCAAAGTGGTCAATGACCAAATTTAGCTTGCACACAATATTAGAAAAATACAAGAAGAACAAACATCTAACACACATACATGATATTTTTAAAGTGTAAATAAAACCATCACATACAGGCTCTGTACAAACCGCATTTGAAATGAATTAACACTGAACCACATTCTTTAAAAAAAATAGAAAGAGAAAAATTTAAATGTCATTAAAACTAAAAAGAATAGAAACCTTACAAGATTCTAACCATGGAGATAGTTTTCCCCTTTCTAAGTTTTACTTTAAAAACCGCATGTGTCGCCCTGGCCAGTGTGGCTCCACTGGTTGGCTATCATCCCATGAATTGAGAGGTCCCTGGTTTGATTCCCAGTCAGGGTACATGTCCAACTTGTAGGCTCGATCCCCAGGAGGGGGCTTACAGGTGGCAGGGGATTGATGTTTCTCTCTCAAATCAATAAAAACATTTAAAATAAACAAAAGTAAAAACCACCTATGTCCATAAGTAAGAACAACCCTAATATTCAGTTGAAATCTATTTATAGACTAGGTTTATATTTAAAAAAAGATCAAAATAAGAAAACAATGAAACAAAAAATGTCAGCCATTGAACATGCACAGATGCAATGTTCCGTTATGAAAAGAAAGGGTAAAAACATCAGGAGACATTAACAAAGGGCATCCTTGTTTTAAAATACAGAATACATTTTAAAGAAATGTTGCATTTCTATAATTTCGGTATTTCCATTTCACACCCCAGCCAATGCCATGCAGTGTGAGCTTCCAAGTCATAAAATCTGACCCACTCTCTCCATTTGAAGGATGCAATTACAGGTCAACTTCTTCAAAACCAATAACAGAAATCTCCATTTTTCACAGCAGATTTCCAAGTCCAAGACGGCAATGACTTGTTCTAAACAACATTTAACGGAACCAAATGGAGAGTGAGAACACTGGGACACCTCCTTAAAACTGTCTGTGATGGAGCTTGAGCTACAGTAACTTATACGAAATTGGAAGGACACGAGGAGCCTCAAGAACCAACAAAATGCACTGTGGAGGGAGTCCTGCTTCTTGGTGTTCCCTAATGTGAGCCCCCTTAAGAATTTCAGAGGCATTCTTGGCAAAGGCATTTAAGCCATGACCTGACGATCTTAAAAGCCAAAGAGCAATTTGACTCCACATTTGTTAGTTGTTTTTACTCTTAAATATATTCTTTTCCACTTCGGGGAACTAAAAGACACAAAGTTAAGTGAAACAACCTAAGCAAAGAATGAGACTATCTGTACATGGACTATGGTCCATTTCCTGAAGGCTTTCGAGGATTTGAAATCAAGAGAAAAGTCTCTGGTGAAATATTTTCCAGCTCTATTTTAACTGCTTGTACAGGAAAGCTCAAAACAGCTGACACAGCAAAAGTCTTCAACCACTATTACACAGTGTAAACCTTCACCCCTGAGATCAGATCAGGCTTGGTCTTGATCACAGGCAGTGAACGCCCTAAAAGCTATGTGCTAGGCCAGAGGTGCCTACTCTGTTGTAAGTTTTGTCCTGCACCTCACAAATGTGGGACTAGATAAAACAGAAATGGCATAAAAAGCAACTGAAGATTCATGAAAAAGAGAAATGAGAAGTAAAAGTCAGAAGCATGATATGTCATTGCCAGTTGCTAACTTCAGCGTAGCGACGCACAAAATCGACACGCTTTATTCGGATAATTTTGTTACCCTAGGGCCTAAGTATCAAAGCTTTAGTTCAGTTGATGGTATTAAATAATGCAATTGTGAGTTTCAAGATTCCCCAGAACATAAGCTTTAAGAAGGCAATGGACATGTAGGCATCAGTTCTGTGTAGAGCATAGAGCCGCAGCCACTAGGACTCTGGCTGCCCCAGCAACATGAACACGGGCATCCCTGTCCCCGTCTTAATGTTTGGATTTACCAGGAGAGTGACAGACAAGTAGTACTTTGATAAGAGGCATTTCATTTAAAAATCAATTAGCTACTTTTCTTTTCAAGGAATAATATACCATACAAAAAAACTAAGCATGACTCACAGACAAAACCAAGTGTAAGGCTTGAATAGTACTTTTCCCAGGGAAACTGAACCAGGGATTCCACCAATTTTGATAACACAGTCTCTGACCACATATTTACAGAACATCACACTGTTTTTTGACCATGGGACAGTTTATAAACAACCATTACAAAGTTTACTATTTATGAGCAAACAATTTAACATTGAAACAGAGCTGGCTTTTTTACTATGGCAATTAGCTTCTTCATGTTCCAAACACCAAATAACATTTTCCCATTAATTTTTAAACCAGTGTGGCTTTAACTTAAAATAAACCATACATCAAAAGCATGGAAAATAAACAGCCAGGAACACAATTTGACGAATTGGATTTATTTAGTTTATTTATCTAAGCAGGGACCATTGGATCTCTTTAATAGGCTGACAGTTGCACTGGGCTAGTTAATAAAACATTCAACAGTGTTCAGCCAATACAGAAATGCAAATCCCATCAGAAATATTTTATTCATGAGGCAGTAATTTCAGTTACTACCAGTTCCCTTTTGCAAAAAATGACACTCTGCAAATAAACAGTGCCATCTAGTGACTAATAATGAGGCCAAAGTTGTCACGGGTTCATAATTAACCTTTCAAAATCTTACCTGTTTTTACCTTTCCACGTTATTTCTTAGGTAAATCAACATAGCTGGGCAAAACAAACCACAGAAAAGTCTATAATAATTTGTTAAGTCATTAAAGAAGGATTACAAGAGAGATACTAAAACCAGTCAACTTTATACAATTTTTTTTTGTTTTAAAGCAATTGAGCATTATCTCCAGAAAATATACATTGCATCTGTTTAGAACACTCAAACCAGGAGAAATATCAGGAAGTTGTAACAGAAATTTGCTCCTTCTGCCATAAAATAGCACTATAACTTTAATTCCAATGATTACAGAATTAGTAAGGAGGCAGAAAAATTATTCCAATAAAATTGCAAAATCCAATCAGAAATCTGATACCAATTTTTAAAAAATTACACACCCATTCCTGTACACACTCAGATATACCTATACCAGTACAGACTCCCACTCTGCCAATGATTACACTGGGTAGTTAGTTCTACAGTTCATAAAGCTCTACAGGAGCTAAAGGCAAGAGGCCAAAGCCCAAAATACTTACCATAAAAACAGTTCCCACTGGAAGGAAGTGTCAGAGCTTCCAGAGTAAAGAAAATCTATTAAGGCCAACCTCAAATTCAGTACATAAGACCAACGACACAATATTTAGTATGTACTACTGTTCCATTCAAGTATGCACGGTGGGAAGAAGGGTCAAGAGCACGAACCTTTTGCAGCATCTTGGATTAGGAGACCAGAGTGACACACAAGCACAGATCAGCCCCCAGGAGGCAACACTTCAGCTGAAAATAGACTTTGGTCTCTTCCCTATACAGCGTGTCCTTTTCCTGTGTCGGCCTTTGAAATTATTGGAGGCTACTTTTGTGAGTATAAGAATTACCAAGGTCAAAGCCTGGAATGAGAAGCCTACAAACAAGAGGCCAACTGCATGACAGTTTTCTAACCATTTCACCTAGTGCGACCTTGGGAACCATGGTCTTAAGAAAACATCTACAAACAGAAAATTATGTATATGCACCTAAATATATATGGCTTTCTCCCTTAAAGGTCAAAGTCATATCCAGATAACTAAAATATTTTTCAGTTTCTGATTAATAAATACTGGAAATGTAAAATGAGTTCAATTTTAGATCAGATATTGAGAGCCGGGCATATCTGCTAGCCTTACCAACAGTGGTATAATATCTCCCATGGAAAAATATCTTATAAAACAACAACTCAGTTGTAGCTAATTCCAGAGTTGTAAAATCCTCATAATGGCAGCTAATGACAGTATCTTTCTCATATAATTGTGGACTGAATGAGTAATGCATATAAAGTACTTAGCCTTGGTTTGCCTATGATTTTTATTTCTGAAATCACATTCTAAAGCAGGGAAGATATAAAGAAATAAAAACAAAAATGATTTGATGAGGCACAATAAAAATGTAATTCCAAGGAATATTTTAGTAATAGTTACAATGTTGTTGATACACCTTGATTCAAGAACCTGCCTTCTGAGAAATGATAAATTCTTTTTTCTAAATGAAAGTAATCTTGTTCTAATATGTTGATTGTAGCACAATAAATTATGGAGGGAGTAAATGGAAATATATTAGAATTCAACAAAAGATGAACCTACATCAATGGGAAATATCAATGTTAGAATCCGTGCTTTAAAAAAAGGTTTAAAAAAACGTGGATAGAGTAACACCATTATTATGTAAAATAAAACAATAAATTATGCAAGAGAGAAGGGAAGGAAAGATTGCAAGGAAACAAATCAAATGTTAAAATGTGGATCTTTGCGGGGTAACAGAGCTAAGGTGATTTTCTTCTTCTTTCTACCCCCTAGGAATATTCATTCCACAATAAGTAGGCATTATTTTTACAGACTTTCAAACAACATAATCTTATAAATGGAAAGCATATTTATTAAGTTTACTTAGTGGAGGGAAATTTCTTTTCTGAGACAGATTTGTCCAGGCTGGCTTTCTTATTTCCTTCTAGAATGCATTTACTACTATTCCCTGCAAGAAAGATCAAGCTAATGCTACAACTATAACCACAGACATCAACCCAGTCTTTAAAACCTGCTTTCTTGGTTTTCTACAGCTTCCACAGAATATACGTAAAATATCCCAGGAATCAGAACCAAAAAGATAAAATGTAAACAGGAGTCTCATGTTCTTGACTTTTCAACAAAAGCCAAAATTTAAAAGACTTTAAAAAAAATAGAATATGGGTACTGGTTTCATTCATAAACTCAGATGCTCAAGTTGTCCATTCACCTGTTAAAAGAGTGCAGGTAGCAGCAGTAAAAGCTTCAAGCTGTTCCACAATATCCTTTGAACCCTGACCTAAGGGACCAACTTCGAGAGTCTGGAAAGTCTGCAGGTAGCGGGTTCCTAGGTCCATTCAACCTCACTGCTGAGATGGTCAATAGAAGTGTCATTCTCTGATGTAGACAGCTCTGTACTAGGAGCTGGTCTAACAATCACATCACATAGCCTGCCAAACAGGGAAAGGACAGCATCGGGCACCACTGACCTGGGATAGAAGTGAACTTGAGACTGCGGCTAAAAAGCTCTACTTCTAACATTCGTTACAATCTAATCCTCCATGCCAAATCCTGGATGTGTGTTACGTCTTACAGGAAGTTCATCTTTGCTACAAGAAAAAAGAAATACGCAACTACCCAAATTAACCACAAGATGGGGCTAACATCATAGGACAAGATCAGAGACGTAAAAGGCATTCAACACACCACGACCTCACAACTTTAGGGACCTTATCCTGGTGCATCGCGTACTTGTTTCTTTCTTTTTCAACTTACTGCGACGTGCTCAAATATTTTATACAACATTTGTGTTTTTCGTTGATTGGTTTGTACACGTTTGGGTTTTTTGTTTGATTTTTCTTAAGAAGCAAATAAAGTCTTAAACTTGGAAAATCCTCAACTATATTTCTTCCCCTATTAGCTGGTTCATTTTCCTGGAATGCCCTGACATGGCCATCTCCAAGCTAACCTCACATAAACATTGAAGGAAGAAAATATGAAAACAACCTAAATTTGTAAATTCTAATTTTTTTAAAGTTTTCAAGTACATAAAGAGGCTATTAAATCGACTTTTATGGAAATGTGAAGCAGGAAACAAAGAATCAAGGAGAGAACACCAGAATATGTGTTCGGGTTATGTGATTCTGGTCCTGACTAAAAACTGCAGTGTGACTTTAAGGCTAAGTCACTTGGTCTTCCTGGTCCTTCATTTCCTCACTAAAAAATAAAGTGATTGAATTTTAACTTCTCTGGATTTAATATCTAATACTAGGGGCCCGGTGCACGAAATTCGTGCATGGGGGGGGGGGAGAGTGGGGGGTCCCTCAGCCCAGCCTGCCCCCTCTCACAGTCTGGAACCCCTCAGTGGATGTCCTTTGATGGCCCCAGTCTGCCAGGCTCCTTTTGTGTGTGCGTGCATGTGTGTGTGTGTGTGTGTGTGTGTGTGTCTCGCCACTGGGGACCTGCCCCCAGGCGCATCTGAGGCTCGGAGCAGTCCTCCTGTGTGTGTCTACCTGCTGGGGGCCTGCCCCCAGGCACACCATTGAGGCTTGGAGTAGGCACCCCCTCTATGTTGATCTCTCAAACTCTTGCCCTCCTCTGCATGTTGTTCTCTTTTTTTGAGCTGTGGCCAGGGCTGGGTGCTGCCTGCCTCCCAAGCTTGCCTACTGCCCATCTTCCTCCAGCCACCAGAAAGCAGGGAAAACCCCGCCTCGTGGTCAGGCCAGCCTTTTCCTGCTCCCTGATCCCCGGAAGGGACCTGGGGAGCCGCCAAGCAGGCCCCCAGCTCCCAAGAGCTTGCTTTCCCATTCACCAGTGGCCCCCAAAGGGCCTGGGGAGCTGCCAAGCAGGCCGCTGACTCTTTCCCACTCACCCGTCCCCTGCTGCCTTCCTTTCCCACTCCCTCATGCCACCAAGCGGTCTGGGGACCCGCCAAGCAGGACCCCGGCCCCTGCAGCCTTGCTTTCCCACTCCCCGGTGTCCCGCAAAGGACCTGGGCAGCCACCAAGCAGGCCAACCCCCGATGCCTCTTTCCCGCTCCCCGATACCCCTCACAGGGCCTGGGCAGCCAGCAAGCAGGCTGCCAACCCTGCCACCTCTTTCCAACTCACTGGTCCTGGGTCCTGCGCTGTTCTGCCCTGCAGCCGCTCTGTGCACTCGGGAGGTCCCTCAGCCCGGCCTGCGCCCTCTCACAGTCTGGGACCCCTCTGGGGATGTCCACCTGCTGGCGTGCCTGACCAGCCTGGGTGAGGGGCTTTAAGGCTGCCCACAGCTCCCATTGACCCAATGTCCCAGCAAGGCTGGCTGGATGCAGGTTTCTGGGGTTTGTTTATCTCCTAGAATTGATACTGTTTCTTTAAGAAGCCGAGGCTTAGTAACGGAAGCCTCCTTTCTGCTTCAGCTCCCGGCTTCTATAATAAAATAATGTTACTCTTAGGCCTTCTGTTTCCTTCAGGTCCCAAGGATTCTATGATTTATACTATGTTGCAAACATGCTTTGTTTTGCTTTTGGCAGGATTGGGGCCGAAGCACAGGCAGACAGTTTCACTTTCGCTCCTGCTGCAATGGAAGCTGCCCTTTACTCCGTGAGTGGCGGCCGCCATGTTGGCTGGGTTAATTTGCATACAGTCACTCTGATTGGCTGATACACGTCCCGAAGAAACGGTTAATTTTACTATTTCGCTTTTATTAGTTAAGATTCCTAACTTACTCTGAGACTACAACAAGTCAAAAATTAAACATGTTAGGTGAGCCCTAGCTGGTTGGGCTCAGTGGATAGAGCACTGGCCTGTGGACTGAAGGGTCCCAGGTTCTACTGAGGTCAAGGGCACATGCCCAGGTTGCGAGCTTGATCCCCAGGAGGGGGCATGCAAGAGGCAGCTGATCAATGATTCTCATCATTGATGTTTCTATCTCTCTGTCCCTCTTCCTTCCTCTCTGAAATAAAATATATACATATTTTTAAAAATTAGGTTATATGAGGCTAAAAGTCAAGAATGGAATTAGGCAAGTAAACTGAGTCATCATAAGTAGCAACAACGTAAGAGGGTTAGAGACGACCATGGCGTTCCCCAAGCTTCCCACAATTATAAATACAAATAACCTGAATTTCAAAGTCTCTTAGGTAGGTATTTATTCAGTTACAAATTAAATTCTACGATAGGTCCTTGTAAATGGCAGACTATTACTTTTTCATTCTCAGATGTACACAATTATCCCCTAAAGATTAATAAACAGTAAGACTACACTGAACTTTCATGCCAGTGGTGACAGGAGGAATTGGTCAAGGCTAACCTCCCCACTCCAAACAACTATAAAATGGACATGTATGAAGGAAGGGGAACACCTGGAATGAGCCCTACGAACGCATGGCTCTTAACCTTTCAGGTATTTTCCAGGCAATAGCACATGGAGTGAAGCCCAAATGGGATACAGATGTGGCTGAGCTCAGGAGGCAGACTGCAGCTTGGCCCCGCTGAGGTGGATGGCATTGAGCAGAGTGATGGAAAGAAGGCAGCCCCCTAGAGAAAGAGCTTCAGATATCTATAAAGGGGTCTCTTTATGTCTCCGGCTGAAAATGAGCTTGCATATGCAGATGGCAAGCTCTCCTGAGGTCTTGTAGAGAGCAGGTATTGGGGAGCTATGAAGAAAAGGGTGATTCCGGAAGTCACCCAAAGCAGGGAGACAGAATTCTTAACACAGGGCAGAGCAGTCACTGAATGCTCCATGCATCAAATGGATCCTGAGAAAGGCCCGTCCAAAGCAGAACTGTGCTAGACATGTCTTAACACCGCGGAACAATAGCCCTGAAGGGATCGACCTGGTCTGTTAGGAAATCATCTGCTTGCCCAAATAAAGCTCCACAGTCTCCAAAGCATGCACTGTCAGCAGAGGTGCTAGCATGGCCACGGAGACAAAAACTGGTTCTTGGGAGGATGGAGAATCTTAGCTTTTACACAGATGTATGGTCCTCCAAAGGGCCACTGCACATGAGCAGATGTATAGACATGCAGACATACAAAATATCTGTGACATTAACATTTCACAGGGGAGGGGAAAGAAGGGAAAATTATTTTTAAAAAGCCTAAAAATGTTCCTTAGAAGTGTAATGTAATAATGGAACAAGATTGAGATGCACTGCTCTAAAGGAAAATGACAATCCTAGATGGTTTGGCTCAGCGGATAGAGCATCAGCCTGCGGACTGAAGGATCCCAGGTTCGTTTCCAGTCAAGAGCACATGCCCAGGTTGCAGGCTCGAGCCCCAGTGTGGAGCATGCAGGAGAAAGCCCATCAATGATTCTCTCTTGTCATTGATGTTTCTCTCTCTTCCTCTCCCTTCCTCTCTGAAATCAATAAAAATATATTTTTTTAAAAAGGAAAATGACAAAATCTATGCTGTAACAACACATGATCCATGATACCAAGCACAGGCTAATCAAATTACTAGACATCGGAGGAAGCAATGGAACAGAACAGAAATCCTGGAAATTGACCTAGATTTCATCCAGCAGGCAATGAAGACTCTGTAAGACTCTTGGACAGTGGGACATATTCAGACCAGTGTGTGAGAATTCTGAAGTACTGAAGAGGGTGGTTTAAGTGGGAGAGAAACAAAAGGAGGAGAGGCTACTACAGCACCCAGACTGAGGAACATGAAGGCTTCCAGCAGTGGAGGTGGGACAGGAGATAGCTAAGTGACAGAATGGTTAATTCACAGTGACCAACTGGGTGTGCAAGGTGATGGAGAGGGGAAAATCAAAATGAGAACTCGGAAGTGATGAGTACTTGTCAAATTGAAGCGTTTGTGTTGAATGGATTCTGGGAGAAGTACCCGACAAATACAAAGAAATAGGCATCTCAGAGGTCTGGGTTCGAAATGCAGTGAGTGAGTGAGTGAGAAGCAGCCTGAAGAACCCAGGGAAGGCAGAGGAGGAAGGGGGGTGGGTTAGGGGAAAAAAGGCAAGAAGCCAATGGGCTATAAGAAAAAAGTACTGAGCTGTCCTCTGCCTTTCCCTATTGGCATAAATGTCCGACTGCAGCTTAGGCCTGCTCCCTGCTGGCAAGTGAGCATCCCCTGAGGGCTCCCAGGCTGCCAGAGGGATGTCTGACTGCCAGCTTAGGCCTGATCCCCTAGGGAGTGGGCCTAGGCCAGCAGGTAGACTTACCCTGAGGGGTCCCAGACTGCTAGAGGGCACAAGCTGGGCTGAGAGACCGCCCTGAGTGCACAAAATTTTGTGCACTGGGCCTCTAGTATCACCATAAGAAAGGTATCAATATCTTAAAAAAGATATTCTCCATTCCTTTAAAAAAATAAGTAAGCTATAATAATAAAAGTGTAATATGCTAATTAGATCAGACATCCTTCCAGACAACCTTCCGGATGAAGCCAGGGCTGCAAGGGAAGCCTGTGTTCCAGGTGCCAGAGGGAAGCCAGTACCAGCAGCAGGGGGAAGGAAGGCCTACTCTTGCATGAATTTTGTGCATCCAGCCTCTAGTTAATGATAAAAAGAAAATAAGTATAAAAGGAAATTGTATAAATATTATCTACACTCTATTCAAATATTCCATATGCTATGGTAGAGTGGGTAAAGGAAGCTGTAGAATAGGAGTCAAAGGACCACTCACTTCTAAAAGCCCTCCATCAGCTTCTCACCAACAGAGAGGAAACACCAAGGTCTTTACCATGTCTGCAATGCCCTTACAGATCTTTCTTCTGCCTCCCTCTGTAACCTCTGGCACCTCTCTCCCTCTCTCACACAATCACCAAGAATATCCCACCAAAAGTAGCCACAATCACCCTGCTAGTCACTCGCTATCCATTTACTCACTTTATTTTTATTTATAGCATTTGTAACTACCTGAAATTATTTATATATATATATATATATATATATATATATATATGAAGAAATGCACACACCCATATTTATGTATATATTTAGATATATACACAAATGTGTGTGCAATTAACAAATTTACTTCTTGTCTTTCTTGCTAGAATCTAAATTCCCTGGGATCAAGAACTTTATCCATCTTAGGGGCTTCTTTGCAGCGTCCAGAGCAGCACCTGACATACCCCAGGGCTCGGGAAAGGCTTGTTGGATGAAATCCAGAGTCAATCTGAGCCTCTTGGTTCTGTCACATGTGAAATGGGGACAGTAATCCACACCTACTCTGTCCACTCTTCAGGCAATAAAATGAAATTTGCTAAAGCACTTTATAATGATGTTTCCGGACACGGAAGAAAGCTATGGGAGCAAATACACACACAAAGGCATGAATTGTCAATGACAGCCCGGAGCATAAATGCTTAGTTCATACTTGCTGGTTCTATTTTTATTTATCATAGAAAACATGCCTGAGAAATATTTATCCAACTATGCAATATCCAAACACCTGGAAGAATCTACCTAGGAACATACTCCTTAGGAGACAAAAACAAACAAAAAACAAAACAAACCCCCGAAGGTTACGTTAGCTGACTTGTAAGCCACAGAAGCAATTTACTTTCTGAAAAATAATTTTAATTAGAAAAGATCAAAACTAAATTCAGTGTTTGGGGCTGAATGATGTCTCCCCCAATTCATTTAAGTCCTGACCCTGAGTCCCTCAGAATGTGACTGTATTTGAAAGCAGGGTCTTTAAAGAGTTAACTGAGTTAACGTGAAGTCATTAGGGTGGGCTTAAGCCAATGGATGCCTGGCTTCCTTATAAGAAGAAAAGAAAATGCATTAAATCAGAGGAATTAGGACAGAGGGAAGACCATGTGAAGACGTATGTAGGGAGAAGGCGGCCATCTCCAAGCCAAGGAGAGAGGCTTCATGAGAGACAAGCCCGCTGACACCTTGATCTCAGGCTTCCAGCCTCCAGAACTCTGAGAAAATATTCTGCTGTTGGAGCCACATGCAAGTTCCCCATTCTACACTCTAGGTGGCATTTCATTGGTCTTGTAGTGGGAAGATACACTGGAGTCTAGAAGGTGTGGCCTCTAAAATACCAAAGGCAGGAACAGAGGCAGAAAGATCCTTTCTTTATGAACTTGGACGCCAGGGTCAGAAATACAGTTGACTCACATGCCAACCCATGAGTCCCGTCACTCCCAGGCAAAACTCAGGTTGATCCTCATCTGTATCTTTTTTTTCCCATTTCACGTTTTTATTCTGGTAAAACATACATTAAATTTACCATCTTAACTATTTTTTAAATATATATTTTTATTAATTTCAGAGAGGAAGGGAGAGGGAGACACAGAAACATCAATGATGAGAGGGAATCATTGATTGGCTGCTTCCTGCACACCCCCTACTGGGAATCGAGCCCAAAACCTGGGCATGTGCCCTTGACTGGAATGGAACCTGGGACTCTTCAGTCCACAGGCGGACGCTCTATCCGCTGAGTTAAACCGGCTAGGGCCATCTTAACTATTTTTAACTGAACAGATCAACAGTGTTAAATGGATTCACATCGTTAAGCAACCAATCTCTAAAAGTTTTCATTTTGTAAAACTGAAACTCTGTACTATACCCACTAAGCAGTAACTGCCCATTCCCCCTCCTCCTTGTCCCCCCCACCAGACTTACTGACTTTTGCAACTTCTACATTCTTGGCTAATCCTTTGAAGTCATGGACGAACCTCTTGAGTGTCCTCATCTCTCTTTGGTGACATCACCCCGAGCCCAGGAGGGCATTTTGGGTGACGGGTGGGGGTGGGGGAAACTAAGTCACTAGTCATCCATGATTTCTTATTGCTCCTGCAGGACACGGGCAGTGTGTGCTTACTGATATGCTGGAGGGCCCGGGCAATCACTGCACCGATCACAAAGGATTTCTATCTGCAGCCTACAACACTCCTACCAAGGCTATGAATCTGTCCTCAAGGGCCTTGAGGGCCGGCACTGACTTGGCTTACTTATTGGTGCAAGTCCTTCCAGGCATCTCTTTCCAGAATAGGGAGGTTTCGTCCACGTTGAAGATTTGCTCTGGCAGGTAATTTCCCTCCACAGTCAGCTTAGCTAGAATTCCCAAAAATCCTTCAGCTGCCTTCTCACCAGCACCTGCTGACTCAGCACTCACCTTCCCATGATGTAATGAGTAACAGTTCTTGAACTGTGTAAACCACCCAGAGTAGCAGTAAACGCATCATCACAGCCAGGTCCAGCCTAACCATTCAACACTGCAAACAAACGTTCTGCTTTGGCTGGGACGGTCCTGGTGCTGAGAGGGACATGCTGCTGTGTCTGGTCCTCCCTCCAGGGCATTAGAAGTTTCCCCATGTCTGACATAGGCCCTCCTCTAATTGTGGTTAAGTCTCATTGCCTTCAATGCAGCAGATACTTTATTAGCTCCTGTCACTTTGTTCTGTTCTGAGAGATCGTAGCAATGGTGGCACTGGGAATGCCTGACTGGAGAGCAATAGCCATCACTGATTTTCTACCTTCATATCCTTACTCACTTTAATTTTTTTTTAATTTTTAAATATATTTTATTGATTTTTTACATAAAAGAAGGGAGAGGGATAGAGAGTCAGAAACATTGATGAGAGAGAAACATCGATCAGCCGCCTCCTGCACACCCCCCACTGGGGATGAGCCTGCAACCAAGGCACATGCCCTTGACTGGAATCGAACCTGGGACCCTTGAGTCCACAGGCCAATGCTCTATCCACAGAGCCAAACCAGTCAGGCTTTAATTTTGACTTCAATCAGTCCACGTGGCCTCTTACTGGCAACATTAGTAGTGGGTTTTGCATACTTAGAGGCATGATGAATGAAACAACACGACATTCAATCAAGCACAAGAGAAAATGATGTAACCAGGGGATATGAGGTAAACATGGGATGTATGAGGCTGTTTAGAGCATAGCATAGCCGTTTTATAGCAACCTTTTTTAAATGTAAGTACAAAGAGTACACTCTAAAATAATAATAAAAAGTACACTATAGTATATGCCTAGACCCATAACATGGTCAGTTATTGTCATTATCAAGCATTACGAAGCGTAACTCATATGCAATATACTTTCATATGACTGACAATGCAGTATTTTATAAAAATATCACCACAAACACAAGAGCAAAGTGCTGAGCGGTGACATTATGACACCATTATTACAACAGAATACGTTCAGCTTGATTACAATCTTATGGGACCACCACTGTATAGGACTAAACATCATTAGGCGACACGTGATTATATAATTTCAGGACACATGTGAACCTCTTAGGTCCATCTGTGAAGATTGCATTAAAAAGCCTGCAAACTTTGTAAGGCCTGAAATTTGGTTTCCAAGTTCAAATAAATGCTAAATAATAGGAAATACTACCCAAACTCAAAGGACCGCCTCGTTTGGATATGTCTGAGTCATGAATTCAGCGTCCCTTGAATTCCATCATTAGCTCGCCCTGTGAGCATTTTTTAGGTCCTGGGTCACAAACAGTGAAAGGCATGGCTTGTGTTTTGCACAACCTCCTGAAGGTGGCGCGCTTGCTGCTGAGTGAGGCGAGGCATGTGGAGGAAATGTCAGAAGACATAAGCAAAACTTCAGCGTAAAGATCAGTAACTGTAACAAAGGATGGGATGTGACTCACAAAATCTGCTTCAAGTTTTCCCATTTCTTGCTTGTAGCTTCTCATTCTGTTGCTGTACATTCCTCGACTCTGGGGTGGTATCTCTCGGACTTCCAAATCCATCTGCTCAAGCTGACAGGGCGAGAGCAACACGTCATTTAAACGATATGCTTACTCTTTATTTGACCAGATGTTTAGAGCGGAAAGGACTTCATTTCAATTCTTCATTTACAGTTGAGGAACCAGGTCCAGGGAGTTACCTGCCTGAGATCGAATAATACTGGGACTACGTTTGTGCTTAATTTTTGTTTGGGTGAACAAATCGTTACTAAGTGCTCAAGTGACACATAGAGCATCAAAGCACTTACTTTCTCAGGAATTTCTATTAAAACACATGCATTAACCCAAACATCCTTAATAATAATGATTTTAATATGCCTGAAATATCCCATCATTCAGTCCAACCTCGTCAGGTGTTTTGACCCCAAACCACCAGGACTATGGGAAATAAACGAAACCATTATTCCCAACCATGAGCACACAGTGTCTGCCCAGCCTTTGTCATTTGGTAAAAATTCTTCCAGAAAGTCTTTTCTGATTAGGAAAATCACATACCAACCAACATGTAATCTCAACCTCCAGCTTCACTTCTTACACTTTATCACCACGTTGATTTGGAGTTAAATGGATACAGTAAAATGTTAAATCATACAACGCTCACTGAAATCACAGCAGGGCACTTTTTAACAACCTGTCATCACATAACACTTCAAATACAACACATGAGCATCTAATGGGAGGCAGACCAGAAATATTATGATGGTTAAGGAGACAGGCTTTTAAGTCAGATGCCTGCATTCACACTCATTTAGGACCACAATGCAGTAACAAGTTAAATCATACTTGCAATATTTGGCTTTTAAAACAAAAAATTGGGATATAATATTTTTTGCTCCCTGTGAATATATTTACATATAAATGATAATGGATGACTTAGAGCTCTGCATTTAGCATATACTAGTATAGATACAAATGATTACTCCACCACTGATTGGGTGTGGACTTCAGACCAGCTACTTAATCTTTCTAAGCCTCAGTATTCCCATCTATAAAATGGGGGGAGGTGTGAAATCAGTGTTGAAAATCACTCCTGCCCTAACCAGTTTGGCTCAGTGGATAGAGCGTCGGCCTGTGGACTGAAGGGTCCCAGGTTCGATTCCAGTCAAGGGCATGTACCTGGGTTGAGGGCACATCCCCAGTGGGAGGTGTGCAGGAGGCAGCTGATCAATGTTTCTCATTGATGTTTCTAACTCTCTATCCTTCTCCCTTCCTCTCTGTAAAAAATCAATAAAATATATTTAAAAAAGAAAAAGAAAAAGAAAATCACTCCTCCATGGTTTCCTCAGACTCCGGTAAGTCTTGTTGGGCATGCCAAGAATGCAAAGCCCTAACCACTCTTTTCTCTGGACATTTCTCAAGGTAATATTTGCAGGGAGCAATGTTGGGAGAAAAACTATGGGACAAAGGGAAGGCTTGCTTACAGGCTGCTGTAAAGCAGTATGCTTCCGAGGCTCCATGTTCCTCTCCTGTAAGACATTCTACTGTATGTGTAGGCATACATCTGGGCCACCTCTGCCACACCTGTGGGAATTGGGGCTCAGGGAACTCATACAAGGATGCTCAAACTCTGGCAGCTGCTTTTGCTGTGAATGTTAAAAGTCTTTTGTCTCTGACCTAAGAATCTAATGTCTTCTATTAGCATCCATGAAATTGTGGCCAGCTCACTTATTAGTGAGCAAGTAGGAAAAAATCTCAGATCCTTAACCACTTTTGACAAATAGCACTTGTTTCCCAGAGTTTTTAAAAAAGTTAGTATTATTAATATTATAAAACAAGTAATATGCTTATCCCAGTGTCTGGTACCCAGTATGCCTTTAACAAGCATTGGCTATTGACAGCTATTATAAAATGTATTATCCTATATAATAAAAGGGTAATATGAAAATTGACCAGTCGCTATGATGCACACTGACCACCAGGGGGGCAGATGCTCAACGCAGAAGCTGCCTCCTGGTGGTCAGGGTACTTCCACAGAGGGAACAATGCTCAGCCAGAAGCCTGGCTCATGGCTGGCAAGTGCAGTGGCAGTGGCAGGAACTTCTGTCTCTGCAGCAGCACTATGATGTCCGAATGCAGCTTAGGAGAGTGAGCCTAAACTGGCAGTTGGACATCCCTCAAGGGCTCCCAGACTGGGAGAGGCAGGCCGGGTTGAAGGAGGTCCCCTACCCCAGTACACGAATGTCATGCACAGGGCCTCTAGTTAAGGAATAAAAATTAGAGCTGGATATTTAATGAATCACCTTTATTAAGAAAAACAAAATGCGCCCTAACTGGTTTGGCTCAGTGGATAGAGCGTCAGCCTGTGGACTGAAAGGTCCCAGGTTCGATTCTGGTCAAGGGCATGTATCTTGGTTGCCGGCACATCCCCAGTAGGGGGTGTGCAGGAGGCAGCTGATCAATGTTTCTCTCTCGTCGATGATTCTAACTCTCTATCCCTCTCCCTTCCTCTCTGTAAAAAATCAATAAAATATATTTTTTAAAAAAGAAAAAATCCCAAGGAACTATTAAATTCTCTTCATTTTGCAAACGAATGAATTTTAAATTATAAAATGCTAATTAGTCATTTTACATTTCTGCAATAAAACAGGCTAGTGAAAGGCATCAGCTTAAATGACTCTGCTTATGTGTTAAAATATATTACTGAGACTGTACATACCAGTTCTTTTGCTTCTTCAAGCTGTTTCTCCACATTTGCAACCATCTGTTTCTTCTCATCTGAAACAGACAATAATATCAGAAAACTGCTAAGAAAATAAATAAATTTAATATTTAAAAACTTCTATTTTTCTATACCTTTTTCCTTCCTAATCAATCAAATTGAGAATTACCATACCAGGCAACTGGCCATATCAACCTTTGGTGGGTTAGAAACCACTCTAAAGCCACTAATTCTAGGCTATCTAGAAATACATAATCTTAAGAGAACCTAGTGATTAAGGGATGCCATAACATTTTAAAAAGAAACCAAAAATTATTTTGTTCTTTAGAAGAGACTGTGTCAACAACAGCAGTTTTAGTGGTGGCATGAAGAATCTGCAAACTCTTCACTATAATGAATTGGGAATAACTGATTTACAGATACAATTTAAAAATCAAAGGCAAAAGCAATTCCTAAAACTGGACAAGATCTTAATCCCCAGTGTGAGGTGTGCAGGAGGCAGCCAATTAATGATTCTCTCTCAGCATTGATGTTTCTATCTTTCTGTCCCCCTCCCTCTGAAATCAATAAAACAAACAAAGATACACACACACACACACACACACACACACACACACACACTCACACACACTAGGGGCCCAGTGCACAAAAATTTGTGCACTCGGGGGATCCCTCAGTCCGGCCTGTGACCTCTCGCAGTCTGGGATGTCCACCTGCTGGTGTGCCTGGCCAGCCTGGGTGAGGCGCTGATGGCTGCTTGTAGGCTGGCCACATCCCCTTCAGGGAGTGGGTCCTGCTGAGGTACCTGGCCAGCCTGGGTGAGTGGCAGATGGCTGTTTGCAGTGAGGCTGGCTGGGATTTATTTAACTTCTAAAGTTGAAACTTTGTTGCTTTAACCGAATGAAGCCCAGGTCAGGTTGCCCCTGACAATCCAAGCTCTCAGCCCTTCCTTGAGCCCAAGGCGGGAAGCAGGTAACTGAGGTTTGTTTATCTTCTATAATTGAAACTTTGTTGCCATAAGCAGAGGCCACAGCCAGCCTAGGCAGACAGGAACCTTAGCTTCCTCCATCACTGGGGCAAGCCTCCTGCTTATTCCAGCTCAGGCTGCTCACAGCTCCCATTGACCCAACGTCCCAGCGAGGCTGGCTGGAATCAGGTTTCTGGGGTTTATTTATTTTCTATAATTGAAGCATTGTTGCTTTGAGCAGAGGCCCAGCCGGCCTAATGGAAGCCTCCTGCTTATTCCAGCTCCCTGGCTGCCGGTCGCCTCTGGGTTAATTTACATACAGCCACTCTGATTGGCTGGTGGGCATGGCTTAGGTGTCTGGGAGTGAGGGTCAATTTGCATCTTACTCTTCCATTAGATTAGATATATACATATATATTAAAAATAAAATAAAAAACTATACTTCCATTAACACTAAAATTGGGTGTAATGGAGGAAATATTTGAAATTAGGGCTACTGATTCCAAACCAAAGTCACTAACTACTCACTGATTATGGAATATTGGGTTAGAACAGTCTGTACTCTCAAAAATGGAGATGAAAAATGCCCACTGCATTATCTTTAGTTTAAATAAGCTGATACATGTGAAATTACTTTTAAACTATATGTGGTTTATTCAAACTCTACCAAAACCAAGTTATAATGGAACTGGAATCCTCTTTTTCGGGAGAGACACATCCTGGCAGGTATTTTCAGAAAATGCTCCCCATCTCACCCCCATTCCAAACCATTTGTTCTGAGACTGCACTTACATTTTGTGCTAACCAAAGTTATTGAACATGTATCATTTTGTCTGCCTAGCACACTTATTTTCTCAGGAAATAACTCCCACTCTTATTTTTTAAAAATATATTTTATTGATTTTTTTACAGAGAGGAAGGGAGAGGGATAGAGAGTTAGAAACATCGATGAGAGAGAAACATCAATGGGCTGCCTCCTTCTGCACATCCCCTACTGGGGATGTGCTCGCAACCAAGATACATGCCCTTGACCCGAATAGAACCTGGGACCTTTTAGTCTAAAGGCTGACGCTCTATCCAGTGAGCCAAACCGACCAGGGCAACCCCCACTCTTTTGAGGTTCTCCACCACCACACAGGTCAGTGGGAGATGCTGTTTCTTTCTATGACCCTGCCTCTTCAGTCACAGTCACAAAAGATGGACTCCTCATCCTAGCTAGATCAATCCTAGTAGCTCAATCCAAGCCAACCAAGCCAAGTGCTGGAGCCATGGGAAAGTCTTTTCCTCTCCCTTGGTAGAGTTATGAGAACAGGCGTTTAGAAGCTGCTGACAACCACTGGCCTAGCTACAAAGAGCAAGCATCAGTGGTTGAAAATGAAGCCTGCCTTTAGAGACAAACAAAGCTGAGAGGTAGACAGATAGGACAGAGGAGACAGACAGACAGACACAAATGGTTTAGACAGAGTTAGTTAATTACTTTCTGGTTCCAGATAATTCTGAAAAAGATTTTGCTTGGCTTTTCACGGTTAAGTTCCTTGAACAAACCAGTTTCTTTTTCTTTATTTAAAGTTGGGTTTCTGTGACAAGGAACCTGATGATTACTGACTCATCCAACACACTAGAGAAGTTGTGAAGCTTGAGATGGGTATAACACCTACTAGCTAAATAGCCCTTCAGAAGGACAGCCAACACCAAATGGGGAGAGGGCAGCTGTCACATAGGTTTTTTGCGTGCATTCCAGCCCATGCCACGGACCTCCAGGACTAACGGACACCAGTATTTCTCATTAACAAAGGAAAACAAAACAAGCAGCCTCCCCCCTTGACCTCTAGTCCCCTTTGCTACTAACATCTCTCTCCTTCCAGCTACGTTCACATTTCCCTCCCTCCTCCCCCATTCCTCCCTGTAATCCCACCCACACCCCACCATTCTACTGAGATGACTCTCATAAGACTAATGACTTCTGTTTGCACAAACTAATGGACATTCTTTGGTTCTATTTGTATTTAATCTTGTGGCATCTGCCATTATGCTCCTCCCATACTGTCACTTTCTCCTCTCCTGGCCTCAGCGACACCCTGACTCTGACTCTCCTGAACACTTGCTTCTATCCCTGCGTCCTCTGCTGGGTACCCTCTTCCTCAGCCCATTCTCTAACCACTGTGGGAGTCTAGTTCTTGCTTCCCCCCTGCGCCTCCCATGACGATCATAGATGCCCCTGGCAATTTCATCTGCTCCCATTTATTCACTATCTTATTGTCTGTTTATGATGCTAAGTCTTTATCATTAATCCTTATATATCTGCAGGACTCCACAGCTTTAATGCCATTGCCTATGCCCACCTCCATTGTGATTAGCTGGCAAATTGCTATTCAACACTCTTCAGAAATCAGTACCTCTATAGGCAGCCTTTCCTAACCCAACAACGTTAATCACTTTCAGTTTCATAAAACACCCAAGCTTTTACCTAATCTTAATGATTTCTCTCTCACCTCTACCAATCTGATTCACCTTCTACCTTGGAAGCTCTGGGAAGACAGGAACTGTGTCTTAATCATCTTTGTAGTCCTAAAATCCAGCACGGAGTCTGGCATAGAATCAGTTCTTGAAAAATGATATTAAATTGAATAAATAATGTAGGTCAGCCCGACCAGTGTGGGTTAGTGGTTGAGGGTCGACCTATGAACCAGGAGGTCACAGTTCGACCCCGGGTCAGCCGGTTCGATCCCCACTGTGCGGTGTGCAGGAGGCGGTCGATCGATGATTCTCTCTCATCATTGATACTTCTATCTCTCTCGCTCTCTCCCTATCTGAAACCAATAAAAACATATTTAACCATTTGTATGCCATAAGCATCTATAGACGCAAGCAGTGGAACTTTTTAAATTCAAAATATCATGGCAGTTAACTGGTTAAAAAAATTATGGCTTCTTCCAGACATAGCTACATCTGATCTCCAAAAGACTCCAGGGTTTAACATAACTAATCAGCTAGACTTGAGCATCTCCTGCCACAAAGGACACTGTCTGGCCCCACCAACATCTCTGACTCCCTCCTTAATAGCTAAAATCCAAGTCCAATGTCATGTCCCAAAGCCCCTGATCAAGTGTAGTCTCCTTTCAAGTGTAGGTGTTCATCCAGAAAGCTTCATCTCAGTCTAGTCTAGGCACAGACAAAAAAGCAAGAATTGGGGCCCAAGGTTCCTTTAAAAGTTCAATTAATATAACAAAGTCCGAGGAGCTGAGTCCTGCCAGCTTTTGCCTTCAGCAGTAGCAGTAACAACCACCACTAATGGCTAATTCCTGTATTTTCTCTGACGGAAAAATGTGCTCGTATGTCACATGTTTTTACTTCATCTGATTTTTACAACATTGTAACTTTGAAACTAATACCCCCTTCTTCTCCAGTCTTACAAATGGAGGAAGCAGGCTTAGAAAGACCAAGCAATTTGCCCAAAATTGCATATCTGGTCAGTAGCAAAACTGGATCTGATGCCATGTGTGACTCTTAACCAATGTGCCATAATACCTTTCTTGGTCTTTCTGATTTACAGGCACAAAGTGAAGGGTGAGGTATGCAACTAACTGCAAGAGAACATTTTATTAGGTCCTTCAGGCCTGTTGTAATGGAACCTGCACTATACAGGCTCCCTCTAATTTAGAATTCATCACCAGAGGAAGAACTGCTCCACAGTTAGTAATGGTTTCCACTCATTCATTTCCCTGGCTTTACCACAGAACACTAATCATTAAAATCAAATTTCAAATACAGTGCCCAAGAGCATTACCTAAGAACGGACTGATGCATCTCCTTAGTCCAATTTATAAAGCTAGTTGAGATTTAAACACTTTAGTCTTTTTATTGTTGAAAACATGTCACAGAGCAACAAAGTTTGTTTCAAAATATTAATTCTTTTCTATTTTCTTTGGAAGTAACACTTTTAATACATTGTACATGAACAGCAGAGTGGATTTAATTGCCATCAGTCCTACTCACTCCACTTCAATTTAAATAAGTTAATATGTTGAAAAATAAACTGCTTTGACTAAAAAGTTTGCTCCAACTTTTAACCTTCTTAACTGAAGCAAATTATAGTTCCTCTCCTTTGGGTCAACCACCAATGATGCCCAGAGAAAGAAATAATAGTTATCTTTTAAAAAATATTTTATTGATTTCTCACAGAGAGGAAGGGAGAGGGATAGAGATTTAGAAACATCGATGAGAGAGAAACATCAATCAGCTGCCTCCTGCACACTCCCCACTGGGGATGTGCCTACAACCAAGGTGCATGCCCTTGACCAGAATCGAACCCGGGACCCTTCAGCTCTATCCACTGAGCCAAACTGGTTAGGGCAATAGTTACTTTTAATCATATTGTTTTGCCATATTAATTTCGGTAAGTTCATAGACATACATCTGAAATTCATTACTGCCTAGATATACTTTCATTTTTTATTTATCAATTAGAAACAGATTATAAAGTGAGCAAGCACAAGTAATTATTAAGAGGGAAACCACTGCATTTTTAGAATAACTACTATTCAATTATTCAAGCTGGCATTCTTCCAGTGCCAGATATACAGTCGCCTTCCAATTCCAACATATCTGCTGAGTTTGGGCCTCACGTTATTTGACAGCTAAGGAGAGTCAAAGCTTTATTTTTAAGATACTTAATCCCAACGTTTCCTTCTGTGTGGTAAGAATGGTTACATTAAAATTTAAAGACAAGAAAAAATAAATTGTTGGAAATAGTTTTTACAACTTTGAACTCAGGGGTGACTTTATTATTTTATAACACAGCTTCCCAGTACAAAATCAATTCTCCCAAACAACAACAACAACAAAGTGTTTCTACTGCTAAAACTTTTACAATTGGAAATGAGCAAAAATCTAACTGAAACCACAAATCCTCATATTCTGAGGCTCTGGGACTGACGTCAAAGGAAGGAATCTCCAACAGCAAAGACAACAAAAATGAAGATGATCTTGGGCAGTGGAGAAAAGCAGAACTGAAGAGAAGAGGCGAGGTGATGTATCATGAAGTGGTGAGGCCATCAGCCACTTTCTCCACAAAAATCTCTGAGGCAGCAGAGCTCAGTAGCATATGCTACCTTGGGTCTCTCCTCTTGTTCCCTCACTTGGACTCAAAAACCTCTTTAGGACATCATCCATCTCCTGCAGAATTAACAGGGACTTCAGGAGATGAGTGGGGTATAAGTTCAGTGATCCTGGCTTCAAGCAAATATCCCTATTAATAGAAATAGGTGGGGGGGGGCAAAGAAATAAAGGAAAATATTATTTATAAACACATAAGTTTGGGGGGAGGGAAGCGGTGGGGATGGGAAGAGGAATGACAATTTAGGTCAAATTATTGCTGGCTCAAGGACTGACTAACAAGATGAGACAGTGAAGTTGCATGCCAGCTCATACATCAATGAACACACCTTTTCCTATACTTTACACCCAGAGCTAAGATAGGACCAAGTCTAGCATCCTAATGATAGTTCAATTTCCCTAGCACAACTACGCCAAAAAGTAGCAATCTTATCTGCAAACTACCACTTCAAATTAAATCTGTATTTAGAGAAAGATAAATCTTAAAACAATGTCTTACAAAAAAAAATCACAAAATGGCCCAGCTGGGGTGGCTCGGTGGTTGAGCGTTGACCTATGAACTAGAAGGTCACAACTGATTCCCTGTCAGAGCACATGCCCTGGTTGCAGGCTTGATGCCCAGCATGGGGCATGAAGGAAGCCGCTCATCAATGATTCTCTCTCATCATTGATATTTCTCTCTCCCCCTCCCTCTCTCTTCCTTTCTGAAATCAAATTAAAAAATCACAAAATATCACACTTATACATTTGCTTATTCAAACATCTGACCTCAGCCCCTTCTAAATAAATGCCAATGAATCCAACATAACTCCCTCTTTCACACAGTTGACAGTCTAACATAAAAGAAAGATGTACTAAAAACAAACAACACAAAAGTAAAAACACGTCTGGATGGAATTGTGGAATTTTAAACGTGGGAGAAATTATCCTGTACCAAGTTTTTCATCACACTGGGGGTATGGTCCCCCCCTCCCACCCCCAAGAAGAATGAGAAATAATAAATGGGGTGGGGGCTACGAAAAATACGAATGATAGTAGCAGCTAACACCGAGGAAAGACTTTACATACGTGAAATAGTTTAATCTTCCCAACAGCCCTATGAAAGACCTACAGTTCTCTCCATTTACCAAGAAGGAAAGTTCAAAGAGGTTAAGAAACTTGCAAAATGTCAAAACCTCTAAGCAGCAGAGGTGGGATTAGGCACCACGGCTCTCAACCCTGTTTTACTGCACATAATACTGCCGTCGTCACTAATACAACAACGTCAGACCCCCCACCTGCGTTCATTCATTCATTCCTTTTGAACACTCTCACATCTCTATATACTACAAACGAAAAACCAACCAAACAAACAAAACAAAAAGTAAGACTCAGAGAAACAGACTCAAGAGTATGCAAGTAACCAAGCGGCGGAGTCCGGGCTGGAGCCCAGAAGGGCTCTGCCTACTGCACCCCAGAGCCCAGCTGGGACTGTCCACCAAGTTACAAGCTCCGTGGCGGGGGGAGTGGGGAGGGAGCACCACCTCACCCAGGGCGTTCCACCACCCGCACCCCCCGCGGGCCGTCCCATCAGGACGGGGCTCTCACCAGGGGGCAGTCGGGGGACCCTGGCAATCTTGCTTGTGATCTCTGCGGTGAGCACCGAGAAGTCCTGCTCGAAGCCTTCGAAGTCGGACGACATGGCGGCTCCGGAGCGACAGGCCGGGCCGGAGCCTACGTCGGGGCAGGGGTAGCGCGGAGCTGGGAACGCAATGTAGGAACCCTGGGACCTGCCCTCGAGATCAGAGAGGAGAACCGGAGACAGCTCCCAGGCCGGCCGCTTCCTGGTTGTCCGTCGCAATCTCAGTCCCCCGGAAACTGGATGGGTACGCCTTTTAGTTTCCTTTCAGGCTACAACAGGAACAAATGCTCTAAGGAAAAGTACTTTAATTAGTGTCTCCAAAAGGCCTGTCAAAATAGTCGTCTTCTGAGGAATCCCTGAAAGTTTTTTTTAACCCCTCCACGTTGTGGAAGCGGCTCCAGCTCTCCCGAAGTACGGGTCACAGGAGCTGGCTTCCGGGGGGAAGTTTGATGCGGCGAACTTCCCGGAAGTGGCTATCACGGAGACTGCGCACCAGGCAGGAGCGGGATTCCAGTGGCGAAAGCGCTGGCGGAGTCCGACTTATGGTCTCGGGCCCCGCACTTCAGTCTCCCGCAACCGTGATTTGCGTTCTGCTTGTTCTGGACCGAGGTACCCAGGCGGAAGTTACTCAAAAAGGAGACAATGTGCTCCGGGTGAGCCCAGGCCGCTCCGGAAATGCGATGGACCAAGGACCGAACCGAGGTGGGACTCAGGGCTGGGGATGTAACCATCATTTTGGCGGTCTCCACGCCACCCGAGTTTGGCCAGAATCTCCAGTGCTTTGGGACCCGCCACGCTTCCCAGGATGTTCCTACCCTGAGTGAGGATTTCTAAGAGCCCTGCTCCGCGACACGGGCGGGAGACTGAGGCACAAGGCAGCGGCGTGTGTTGCGTGGAAGTCTTTACTGCCCTGCACCCCAGAGCTTCTTCCCTTGGCTCCCTGCAGTTCCATCAGCAGTACCCGTCTCCAAAGCTTCCCGGCTCTCGCTGCGGAGGGAACTTCCTCTTCCTCTTTTCTAAAATATCTCATTCGTCCTCTTTTTTCATGAACGCCCCCAGGCGTGGTTTCACACACAGCTCTCTCTCCTCTCCTTGCAGTGACCTTTGCTTCACTCTCTCACTTCCTTACATTGGCCCAAGTAGACCCTTAGGTTGGTGTTTTAGGGCAACCACAGGCAAATAATGTGGTCTATGCCTGGCTCACACTTGACTTAATTGGAGACTGGGCGAGAGGTAGTGTAGAGCTCCGTAAAGGGAGTCCAGTGACTGGGTTAAGCTGGATCTAATCCCCGAGGCTCTCCAAGCCAACTTCTTTTGTATAGTAAGGACGCTGGGTTAGATCAACTCCAAATCCCAGCTTCCCAGCTCGAAGACCTTCGTCTCCTCAAGCCATTCACTAAACGTTGGATAATCACAGTCCCCAGACAATCATGTATCCAGTTTACATGTCATTTAGATTGGAACCCTGTTTTGGATAAGATAAAAATAGATGTTTTGGTTGTGTTGGTTTTGGGGTTGTGTTTTTTTGACATTCGGCAAGCTATCCATGGTAGTGCACTGGTGAGATGCTTTTGTTTAGGTGGTTATGGGAGTTAAGCCTAGTGTGTAATAAAGTTGTTTACTGAACTTTCTCATTTTCTTTTCTTTAGATTGGGTTTCAAACCAAGATACTGGATTCTCCCAGTTCAGGTAAAGAGCTCTGAGCATGTAACAGTGAAAATGGCATAACCTGCATTCACAGCGCCCAGACTGAAGACATGACAATTAAGGAACACACGTGGACTTGTGGCGCATGGACATGTGTGCACACAAAAAGGAAATCTGTAATTCTTTGAAGATAGGAAGACATTCTTCCTCACCAACATGGGTACTTTCTGCTCAGTTATCAAGTTTGAAAATCTCCAAGAATTGAAGAGACTGTGCCACTGGGGCCCCATTATAGCCCTCGGTGTTATAGCAATATGTTCTACGATGGCCATGATTGACTCTGTGTTGTGGTATTGGCCCTTACATACAACTGGAGGAAGTGTGAATTTCATCATGTTGATCAATTGGACTGTCATGATTCTTTATAATTACTTCAATGCCATGTTTGTTGGTCCTGGCTTTGTCCCTCTGGGGTGGAAACCGGTAAGAAAAAGTTCCCTTTAGAATTTAGATGATGAATTTTAATGATAACCGCATGATAATTTAGTTTTTGCTGTTATCTTCTAACCAATAATATCTAACACAGACTGCTTTTTGCTGCAATAGAGACTAAGTGCATTGCAATTACTGGTCATTTAAAGCTCAGATGATTTATTTCATACCTGTTTAAAAATATTGATCTAAATCAGTATTTCCCAGAGGATTTTCATTTTATACTTGTCTTGCATTGAGAAAAAAATAATAAACATAGAGGAGTGCTGGTGAGGAGTGCTTATGGCCATAAGTTTAGGAAACAATGCATATCACATACACTTTTCTTATTTATGATTTCACAATGTAGTTTGGTTCTATAATCTTTTTACATGTAATACATTAACATCTAGAAACTTTAGTTTAAATCAAAGTTTTTAAATCATTGCAGTGGAGATTGGGAAGTACAGTGTGAATCAATTTATGGCTCCTTAAAATTTGTTAGAAAGTTTATGTTTATGAATTTCCATATTCCTTGTTGAGGGACATCGCTTGGTAGCTTGGTAGAAATGCAGAAACTTGAGCTCCACTCTACTGAGTCAAAATCTGTATTTAGTGAAATCCCCAGATGATTCTAAAGTATGTTAAAATTGGAGAAATACTAGTGTATTGTATTAAGTAAATAAAGAAATGATGAAGACAATTCATATTCTGAAAAATCTTGTAACTGAGGAGAAAAAGCAAGGCACTTTAGCAAATAAACACAGAGTAGAATATGGTGACTGCGGGTGAAGTTAAAAGGAACTGTCATTTTCAGTTGAGGACCTATGGGAGGAGTGAGCCTTTCCACAGGAGATGGGAAAAAGGCATTTCAGGATTTCAGGTTGAGTGCATATTCAGAAACACTGGACAGATTATGTAGTGTAGAGAAGACTGAAAGAAAGGCAGATTGTGGAAGGTCTCAAATACATGAGAAATTGTTAGTCCATAGGGAGTTCTTAGAGGTTTTCAAGCAGAGCTGTGACATAATCAGAATTGTGTTATAGGATGAATCCCCTACTCTAAATATCTGCTGAGTTGTCAGCTACCTTCTTTCCTGAACTCCTCCCATCCTACTAAGATTTTGCGTAAGTAGAGCCAACTATACTCAGTGGTAATGGACTAGGATGGCGCACAGGGAAGAGAAATTACAAATGACTTCTGGGTAATTTGTTACCAGAAATTTTATACTTAAAAATATTTTAGCTCAAATAAAAGTATTTAAAGTGTATGCTAAGGTTCCACCCCTCTCCCCCCAACCCCCATGAAAGAAAATTAAACCATAGGAAAGCATTTATTCATAAGGCTTGTTATTATTTAGGACTAGAGGCCCAGTGCACGAAATTCATGCAAGAGTAGGCTGTCCTTCCCCCGGCTGCCAGCACTGGCTTCCGTCTGGCACCCAGGACCCAGGCTTTCCTCTAGCCACCGGCAGGCATCTGTGACCTGGGCTTCCCTCAAAGCCCAGGCTTTGTCCAGAAAGTTGTCTGGTCTAATTAGCATATTATACTTAGATTATTATAGACAGTATTATAGATTAGTTTTCTGATGTATTTTTTGTTTATGTTTTGCTGCCAAGGAAAATTCTCAGGATAGCATGTACCTCCAGTATTGTCAAGTCTGCCAAGCATACAAGGCACCACGGTCACATCACTGTCGAAAGTGTAACAGGTACTGTCTGTCTTTGCCATTCACTTTAGGGACGGATCACCTCCACAAGTGGTCTTTTGTTCTTTCTGCCACGTCAATCCTAATTTTACTCTCTGCAAGGTGGCTACTTCATAAACAACATTGTCAACATAATCTCCATGTTATTCTTCAATCATCAATTCTGATAATAAATACATCTCTTTTGTTATATGTGAAAAGACTTTTCTAGAAAATACAGATTAACTGCTTCTTGCCCTGCCAAGCGCATGGTTGAAAGTCATATCTGCAAATTGTTGCCATAGATCACGAATTAACTCCGAATTGTTCTAAGACTAATTATAGAGGAGAGCTGCTTTTTTTCCTTTATTTTGACTAACTTTTACACTTTATACAAATCTAAAAAATAATCCAGGTGCCTATTATCACAGTATTTAATATAAAAAACTTAATGAGAGGAAAACTGAATCACTATAAAAATGTGAAATAAGCTAGAACCTTTAAAAATGAACAGTTGTATCCACTTCTTAATAAGAACTTTTGATGAGAGTGTTGAGGTTTAGGGGAACTGTGGAGGCAAAGAAAATTGGCTTGAGGACAGGAAATTTTCTAGCAATGAAAGGGAAGGAAGCTCGGTAAGGCTTTGCTTATTATACCACATCTTATATTTAGTAGTTGCTTGTTTAACTAAGAGGTTCCACATCTAAAGGATGAGGACGGGAAGAAGTTACATGCGTCTTCTAGGTCCCATCAACCCCAGTGGAGATTTGTAAGTGATGTTGTTGAATCTCTATTGTACTTCACTTCAGTCACTGCATTTCAGAGTTGGAGGAAAACCAGGAACCATAGTCATTTCTTTATTATGAACCTCTCAGTGGGCCTCCTGACTTCTTTAAACAAAGTCATAAGGAGCAGACATCTTTTCATCAGAAGCTGTTTCAAAACCTGCCCTTTCTTGCCCTGTTTAGAATCTAAAAGAAGTCACTGTTCTGAATTGTTTAAAAACTCATGAAGATGTTTCTTTTTATTTCATGAATTGTAATTTCTTTGTGACTTAGGAACATGCTGGATTCCTATTTGCTTGGTATGTGTTGTTGTTTTTTTTAATTCTTACTTGAGGCTATATTTTTATTGATTTTAGAGATAGAGAATGGGAGAGAAACATCGATGTGAGAGAGAAATATCAGTCGCTTATCTCCTTTATGTGTCCCAACCAGGGATTGAACCCGCAACCTAGGTATGTGCTCTGACCGGGAACTGAACCCGCAACCTTTTTGGTATACGGGACGATGCTCCAACCATCTGAGCCACTCAGCCAGGGCTGCTTGGTCTTCTGAAGATCAGAGTTATTTCAAGTTGACAGGATTTCCTGCCTCATGTTTTGTGTAAATATTTCTTGTTAGGTGTGTGCTGAAGATGGACCATCACTGTCCTTGGATCAACAACTGTTGTGGCTACCAAAACCATGCTTCCTTCACACTGTTCCTCCTGTTGGCACCATTGGGTTGTCTTCATGCTGCCTTCATTTTTGTTATGACAATGTACACACAGCTTTATAACCGGGTAAGTGAAATGTTATAAAGTCATTTGTGCCAGATTAAATGGTTTATCAAGATTATTTATGAGGTCCCTTTTGGAAATACGTTTTCTATGATTTAGGTGGGGAAACACACTTTGCTTTACCTCTAAATGGATTCCTTTTTTAAAAGCATTAAAACTTAATTTTTTCTGGATTATTTTTTCTCTGGAAACTCACCTTCTTAGCTCTGGTTGGATTGATAATTATTTTATTCTGTTTATTTATTTACAGTGGAATCTCGATTCTCAAACTTAATTCATTCCAGAAGGCTGTTTGAAAACCAAATCCTTTTCCCTATTAGGAATAATATAAATTGAATTAATCCATTCCAGACTCCCAGATAATTCCCTGTTTTAACCTTTCTTATATACAGTACATGACTAATATGCTATTTAATATATAAACACTTTAAAAACAAAAAGGACATGAACTATAAATGAAAATTTAACAAAAGGGAAATGAAATGTACAGCAAAAATGAAAATTTAATAATCAGCAACAAAGCAAAAAAAAACACAAAAATATTCACAGCAGAATTTCCTGAGATGTTTGCAAGGTGAGGCTTAGAGGTAAACTGACTCATCCTTTCGCATTCTCGCCTTTGTTTTTCACCTGGAAGATGAGTTACTGACCATACAAGTATCCACATGAAAGGTTGTCAGGTTGAGAATCGAATTGTTTGAGATGGGAGATGAAAACCGAGGTTTGACTCTGTATGGAGTCCAGAGAGAAGAAGTAGGGGGCGGGGGAGAGAGAGAAACATGGGTTGGTTGCTTCCTGTAGATGCCCTGGCCAGGGATTGAACCCCCACCTTTTGGTGTACGGGATCATGCTCCAACCAACTGAGCCTCACCAACCAGGGCTGTATGTGTAACTTATTAAATTTCCAAGTTGGTACCTATGGTAAGAATGATTAGGAGGGCAAAAGAAGAGCAAAAAGAAAAGACAAGATGAGGGCTTTCCTTTTCCATCCCATTCAGGGGACAAGTTGTAGTTCTTTCGTTCATTTCAAATTCCAGTGCCTAGAACAGCAGTCACCAACCTTTCGGACCTCGAGGACCACCCGTGGTCTGTGGACCACCGGTTGGCGACCGCTGCCATAGAATGTGGCTCATGGAGCAGGCACAGTCCTAAATGCCCTGCAACAGACTGAGTGGATTTATGGGCAGGTAGTCATGAGACAAAGTTCAGGGGACATAAATTCAGTGTCCTAAAGGGGCCTGCAAGGTAAATGAGGGACACAGCCCTCCTGGGACTGTGGCACACTGGGGAACATATCTGTCAACAGAGAGGACAACCCATATTCCATTTCAGCCAGCTTTTCGTGTTTGAGAATCTAGCCCAGTGATGCTAGATCTTACAAGAAGGAAACATCTGTGTTTTTTTAATGTGAAGTTTCCTGATTTTTAAATGTGAGCTCCTAACTAAATATTTTAAAACATTTTGCAAGCCAGGCAATACACATCTGTAGGCTGCATTTTGCCTGCATTTTGTCAGTTTTTTACCTCTGGTTGTGGAACATGAGGGAAGAAACAGCTGAATCCCAAACTGTCTTTTTTTTGCTGTGGAAGATTATTATAAATACAGACAATCAAGGAGGAGAGGGAGACACAGTTACAACTTAGATTAGTGTCTAAATTGGTGAACTTAGTATTGTAAATGCAAATTAATGTTTCTGGGGTATGCCTAACACCTTTTGAAGGTGCGATGAAAAACAGCCCCCAAAAAATAACATTTGAGCATAACTAAGAATGATGAGGTATATGAATGAGTCAGTATGAGTTCGAGCCACAGTGTTCATTAGAAACAACTGTGTTTGCTTTGGCCACAATTTCGAGCTGCCATTTGTTGATCATTTGAATCAAGTTGTTTCGGTTGTTGCAGTAGCCTCCCTAACCACTTAGGGAGACCAAGTTTCTGAGCGTGTGTTGTTGCTGACAGCTCTCCTTCGGGTGGAACACGGTCAAGATTGATATGAGTGCAGCCCGGAGAGGCCCTCCTCCAATCATTCCGTTTGGATTAGCTGCATTTGCTGCCACCTTGTTTGCCTTGGGATTAGCTTTAGGAACCACCATAGCCGTTGGGATGTTGTTTTTTATCCAGGTAAGTTCCTCGGTCACTTCTAGCTCAAAGCTGTCCAGTTATTGGAGCTGCTTGTAGTGAGGACAGCCTTGATGCATCACCCAACCAACCCCTTTTTCAACTCTTAGTTTAAAATAAGCTGATTTTGGTTATACTTCATGTTTCTACTAGCCTGTGATCAACTTCTTTGATTATTTTCCAATGCCTATAATTACAAATCATGTTAGAAATAAACTAAAATTCTGTGGTGTAAAAACCTATGTAAATGGAATTAATTATATGTAGGAAAATCAAATAGAATTTGGACTGAATATATTCAACTTTTAAGGCAAGCAGAATACCTAGGTTGACTGAAATGAGTCACTTGTAATAAATAGATTAATCATATATTTAAGGTAAATTAAAACAGTGATGAGATTTTAATAGCAAAATACACTTACGTATTGATTGAATGGATTATATCAGTGTTTTATTAGTACTCTGAAAACTTTATTCAGAAGATATTCCTTAAAAAACATGAATTATTATTGAAGTAATATATTTAGATTTGCGTATGGGTTTTATTTCGAGAGGCATTGAAGTACAGTGGTTACGAAAAAGGGTTTTCGAATCAGGTGACCACACACTGTGTTACTTAACCTCTGTCTTGGTATGTTCATCTGTGGAATGGAGCAGTAAATCCTATCTCATAGGATTGGTTAGTATGAAGGTAATAATCTTATTGAACCAAAGTTCCAGTATAAAATTTTGCTGTGTATTATTTTCAGATAAAAATAATTCTCAGAAACCAAACTTCTATTGAATCATGGATTGAAGAAAAGGTAAATTTAATACTTATTTTCTCAGTATCATTAAAGTACTGATTTAACTAATAGACCAGATGAACTAACAAATGCCTAGAAGTGAAAATTTGGCTACCAAATGACTTCCTTAAGTCATTTGCATGCCACATAAAAGGTATAAATAGAAGACAGTTTGATTCATCCCTGGTTTAATGTAACTCCCACAGAAATATGCTTCTCATATACTCTGAGAGGAGCCACACATTGGATTTGGGTGGGGACTGATTTATACAATTTAGTAAACTCATACATTTTACCGGTTGATAATTCTTTTAATTAAATTAACATCAATATCGCCTCTAGCTATAAGAAGCTTTTCCTTAAAATACTGTCCCTTGATAATAAAATATTTTAAAGTATTATTTCTAGTTAGATTGACATTAGCTAACAGTGTTTTTGCTCATGACCAATCTATAATAATAAAAGCGTAATATGCTAATTAGACCAGACATCTTCCAGAGGACCTTCTGGACAAAGCTGAGGCTGTGAGGGAAGCCCAGGTCCTGGGTGCCAGAGGAAGCCAGTGCCAGCAGCTGGGGGAAGGAAGGCTTATTCTTGCACAAATTTCATGCATTGAGCCTCTAGTGCTCTTTATAAAGTGCCATGCTAAACATAGGAATTATTTTAAAATTGATGCTTTGCTGCTGAGTAAAATGTTCAAATAAATGATTGTATTAAGTTTACAGAAAATTTATTGAAATTATCACAAACTGAAATTTATACAAGTTTCAACCACATTTGTTCACTTATTGTAGGAATAAATAATGCATCTTTATATCACTAGGTGTCAGTGGAACTTAAGAAGATTCTAAGCCAGTATCGCCTTAAGTTAAAGTTAACAACTTAAATGCCTAGAATATAATTTATACAACTCAAATATTTATGTATATGCATAAAATGTACACATAAATATACGTAAGTATATATCGTGTATAGTGGTTTAAAAACTGAAAGATGTGCTAGCTTTTAAAAATAATTTTCATAAAATAATGGCTTCGCTGTTACACCTTTCCTGGCCATTCCCACGGCTGTCACTGCAACCCAGGACAACCATTGCAGTCTAGTGCCCCCACGAAACATTCCTCCCTCCTGAATAAACCCCTGCCCCTTAAAGCTCTTTGTCCGCGTCTCTGCTCTATACCTGGATTTTTTGGTCTGCGGAACAACAGGAGCATTGAGAATTTCTTATATGGAATAAAGTTACTATCTTTTAATATGCACTTCTGAATGTATTCCTTAATAAGCTTATGTATTCTTAAATAAGCCCCATATGTCATTTTCTGAATGTCTCATACAAGGTTGGTGTTGTGTGTCAAGTTCTTGCATTATTGTGGTTAGTTTATTTAGCTCCTCTGTGTACACTAACATCACAGCTAGGAAGAAGTATTTTAAGAGTGATACAAATTAGAGGAATAAATATTCTCAATAGCGTATTACTAAAAGCCATTTAAGGCATCGGCCATCTTCCATCTTTGTTACCCACAGGCTAAAGATCGAATTCAATATTATCAGCTAGATGAAGTCTTTGTTTTTCCTTACGACATGGGGAGTCGATGGAAGAACTTTAAGCAGGTATTTACCTGGTCAGGGGTCCCAGAAGGAGATGGACTGGAGTGGCCAGTCAGAGAAGGCTGTCACCAGTACAGCTTAACAGTGAGTGTTTTTATTCAAATAATCTTTCCTCTTTGCCTCACCTCCTTCCCCTTAACTTTCCCTTAGCTCAGATGACATTTATAGTAAAATTAATACAAAAATTTTCTTAGTATGTGACAAAATGAATCCAAGTTAATAATCTAAGAACTCTTTGTATTATACCTCTCCTTTTATTTAAATCTGTCCTTAACTCTCCATATCTGTGAGAGGCAGTCCTGATTCCTAAACTTGGTTTTATAATATCTGGCCTAAAACTACCTTCCAACTACTTCCAAACAGGAATCATCTTTACCAGTAGCCGAGTCTACTCAATAAACAACTTACACCTTCCTGCCACCTGATTTGCCTGCTGTTCTTTCCATCTCGTGATCTCCTCTCTGTTGGAATTGATGGAGACTGGTTTCAGTCCCACCTCTTCCCTAGCCCAACATCTGCACCCCAGACTCCGCTGGACTGGGCACTTAGTCACATACTCTTGTGTGGTAGCCCATGAGGTCTCATACTCTGATTTAATTCTTCTACCTTCTACCTTTAACTTTACTTCACATGACCCTAGGACAGAGACTGTGTACTTTCTTTACTTTCCCAACAGCATCTGTGAATGAGTGGAGGAAAGTGAGTCAGTGAGGCGTAGTGATGACGTTCAGATGAGACTCTTTTTTTGATGAATTTTGCCGGCTTCCTACCGAGTCTCTAAAGCACCATGAATCTGTATCATTGTCACTTTGGGTACTGGCCTAGGAACTCCGTGAGGGCAGAGAGCACATCTCCCTAACCCCTGGGCCACAGGGAGTGCTCTGTAAATACACACAGAAGAAGAAGTTGGTGAGAGAATGATGAGAAGAAAGCCCTGCGTCAGCCCCTGTTCTGTCATAGGGCCTCCTCTCCATGCTGAAAAGCCACAGGTGGCCTTTAAATTGTCAGCAGTTAAGAGATGCTGGGAAATCGGGAGTTTGTCATGAACCTCTGATGTCAACATTGAGATAAGAGGCTTTTTATTTTTATGTCTTCCAGATAGAACAGTTGAAACAAAAAGCAGATAAAAGAGTAAGAAGTGTAAGTAATTCTTTTGCAATGATACCAATTATTATTATCATTTTGGTTAGGCTCTACGGTTTTATAGTTTTTAAAATTGCCTTTGAGTAGCTGCCAACTGTTGGCTTTTATTAAATAATGTTTCTTAAAATGTTTGTTGAAATTTAATGCAACTCACCTCTGTTTTTATTTAAATAGTTTGCACTGGAGGTTTGGAGGGAATTTAGTCAATTTATACTGCCAACAGGAAAATAATTTGCCTCAATATAGCTCATTAGTATGAAACCCATCTTTACAGTTATACCGTGTAATATGATGGCCACTGGCCACATGTGGCTAAGTTTAAGTGAATTAAAATGAAATAAAATAAGAAATGCAGTCCGTTGGTTGCACCAGACACCTTAGAAGTGCTCAGTGGCTGGTGGCTCCCACATAGGACACCACAGACAGGGAGCATGGCCCTTGCTGCAGGAAGTCCAATGGGATGGCACTCTGCAGAGTTAATTCTCAGCTGTGCGCTTGACATGAAAGGGAAGCAAAGCCTTGAGAACCAGAAACGTCAGCTGCCTCCTCTAGGGGGCCAGGGTGGGTAGCAAGCTGGGAGGGAACGATATGTCACCTGATATTCTGGGTCAACCTTTAACAGTTAAAATTCGAACTTGAAAAAGCGCAGATGACGGGGAAAGGTTAAATTGTTCTTCTGATCACTGACGGCAGGTTCGGTATAAAGTAATAGAAGACTACAGCGGTGCCTGCTGTCCTTTGAACAAAGGAATCAAGACATTCTTCACGAGCCCCTGCACGGAAGAGCCGCGGATACGGCTGCAGAGAGGGGAGTTCATTTTGGCCACGAGAGGGTTACGGTGAGTGGTAAAAAGCACTGCGTTGCCTCTTTAATGACAAAATTGGCCAAAAAAGTAACTTTAATCTTTTAAATATTTCAGATACTGGTTGTATGGAGACAAAATTCTTGATGACTCCTTTATAGAAGGTATGAAAGTGAAATGACAAGACTGCTGGCAATAATTTCAAATTTCCCAAGAATAACTTGAATAAACAGTCCCATACCACATGTATTAGGGGAACTAAAGAGAAGAGCACATCAGTCACTGAGCAGCAGAAAGAAGCTCTGTATCATGTTAGTTCTCCATAGCACTGGGATTTACTAGGTCTTGTTAATGACGGCGGCTAACATTGGAGCTCATGCCTAACTGTGGGACAGGCACTTGTGGAAGTGCATCCCATGTGGTATTGAAGTGCCCATCAGCCCTCCCTCTGTGGTCAGCATGATCACTTACACTTTATTGACAAGGGAACTGAAGCAGAGGCCAAGCCACTTGCCCAAGGCCACCCTGGAAACAAGCAGAGCCAAGTTCCAACCCCAAGCAGTCTGGCTCCAGAGCTTGTGTGCCAAATGCCTACGCCATGTGCTTCCCTCTCCCCTTTTATTTATATATTTTTTATTGATTTTAGAGGTAGAAATATTGATTGGCTGCCTCCTGCACGCCCCCTACTGGGGATCAAGCCTGAAATCAGGGCCTGTGCCCTGACTGGGAATTGATCCAGTGACCTCTTGGTTCATGGGTTGGTGCTCAACTACTGAGTCACACCAGCCGGGCACTCCCACTTTGAATGAACATCCCCATATCTCTTCCCCCACCCCCCATACACAGTGCCTCTCTCACTCTAAACCAGGGGTCCTCAGACTTTTTAAACAGGGGGCCAGTTCACTGTCCCTCAGACCGTTGGAGGGCCAGACTATAGTTTTAAAAAAACTATGAACAAATTCCTATGCACACTGCACATATCTTATTTTAATCAGGACAGGCAGTGGCGGCAAAAACACCTGCATGTGGCCCGCAGGCCGTAGTTTGAGGACGCCTGCTCTAAACATTATGCACCAGAGTGGTTAACATTTGTTAACATTAACGAATGTACATTCACACATTAAAATTGTTCCCTTTTAGAGTAAAGATTAACCTAGGATGCTTTTATAAAAACACTGGGTTAATCGTAAATTAATCCCAAATGACAGCTTAGGCAACCTTGATAAAGATAACTACATGTTAGAAAAAGTCTAAAAAGGAAATTCACAAAGGCTCAGGAAGATAGTTCCCTGAAATAAATGGAGTGTGACAGTTTGCCAAAAACATCCTGCGATCACACATGGGTAACTGAACGCCCATATTGAGAAGTGCCCCTCAACTCTGCTGAGGGGCTGTCCTAAACCACATTAGCTCCTTTCCCAAAAAATAGAATTGGGAAAATACCTGGTTTCTAGCATGTTAGGAGCAAGCAATTAAAAGCCTTATTTTCCCCACTCAAATTGTGCTTATAAAAGATGATACAGCCCTAACCGATTTGGCTCAGTGGATAGAGCGTCAGCCTATGGACTCAAAGGTCCCAGGTTCGATTCCGGTCAAGGGCATGTACCTTGGTTGCGGGCACATCCCCAGGAGGAGGTGTGCAGGAGGCAGCTGATTGATGTTTCTCTCTCATCGATGTTTCTAACTCTCTATCCTTCTTCCTTCCTCTCTGTAAAAAGTAAATAAAATATATTTTTTTAAAAAGATGATACAAAGGGGAAAACGTAAAGTCTGACTAATAGCTTATTAATTTGAAGTGTAGGTCTTATACGTTCAGTAAAGTCATTGCAGTGTATCTGACTGCTTCACACTAATTGATTTTCTCTCTCAGGTGTTTCAAGAATCAGAGGGTGGTTCCCTAGAAACTGCGTGGAGAAGTGTCCCTGTGATGCCGAGACAGAGCAAGCCCCAGCGGGCGAGAAGAAGAACAGATAGCCACGATCCCATCCAGCGATTCCTTGCACCGCCCATTACTTGAAACTGTGCATATCACTAGAGAATTAGGCAGTGAGCCTACTCTGGTCAAGGTGTTCTTTTCCTCCAAGGTGCCCTAGTGCCATGATCTAAATATCGTTATGAACATTTTGAAATGGAGAAGCCATTCTGCATATGCCTTTGAATCCCTGCCCCTCTTGGCCATCTCTTCCTCGGCCTAAAAGGAAAAAACCCTTCACCCAAGTAAGTGAATTGCATTTTCTCTAGGGTATTCTACGCACTGCACACTATGGACCTCACTTGCAGATACCCTTCCCCCTTTGCCAGGAGCATCTGCATGTGATGCTTCTGTCCCGTTTCCCCCTCGGTTGGTATTTCTTACGTAATATTCTAGATACTATAGAACTTTAATTTGTCAGATTCAATATAAGCTCAGATTTTGTTACCTGTCTTTTAATAATGCTTATTTTGTCAAATCAAATAAAGATCAATGGATGTTCTCTATAAATCATAGTTTTTACTTAAAACATCTTTTTTCTTTTCGATGACTGAAAATGTTCGTCTTCGTTCCTTATGGAAAAATTGCTTTACTACCCTGTCCAAAATTGGCATCTTTACTTTTTTATTTTTGTTACTCATCCTCACCCAAGGATATTTTTTCCATTGACTTTTAGAGAAAGTGGAAATGAAGGGAGGGAGGGAAGAGAGAGAGAGAAACATCAATTGTTTGCCCCCTGCATGTGCCCCAACCTCGGCCAGGGATTGAAGCTGCATCCTGGGTACTTGCCCTTTATTGGGAATCGAACCCGTGACCCTTTGGTGCTAGGGCTCACACTCCAACCACTGAGCATACCAGCCAGGGCAAAAAAAAGGCATTTTTAATCATGAGTCTTAAGACATACATATTTGCCTCTATAAATAAACCCCATTAATGGCCTGTTGATGACAGTATTCTAGGACACTTTGAACTGGATGATATTGAACTGCTCTTGTACACTTGATTCTCAAAATCTGAAGCTTGTACAGGTGGTAAGAATGCTGCTGGACTTGCCTTCTTAAAGGCAGGAGTGTCTAAACACATGAGTGGAATGATAGAAATCAGCTGTTTGAATATTAATTCTTTCCAAGGCAGGGAACTTGAGCTCTGCGGGTCAGGCTTGTAATAGTTAACAATAAGGGAAGGGCACTTGGGAATTCAGCAGTTACTGAAACAAAACTTTGCCCCATTCTAGTGAGGGCTAAGAAGGAGACAAGTGAGAGACATGTCAGATGGAGCCATATATGTGAAGGTGGCAGGTGGGAGGGTCTGATGGAAGTGACATTTGAAACAAATGAGAGGACTAGTCATGTGCCTCTGGGAAGTCCTGCAGTTTAGGCAGAGACCACAAGAACTGCAGGCTGGAATGTGCCTGGCCTGTTTGAGGCCAGGTAATGCAGGTCAGTGCAGGAATGAGCAAGGGCGGTGTGAGGTGGTCAGGAGGTAATAGGGGCTAGACATGGCGGGACCTGTAAGGTAATTCCTGCCTTCCCTTTGGTGACTGAAGACTAGACATTTCTTCAACTTTTCTGAGCTGAATGTAGAAGGACCAGGAATGGCTCAGGCCAGCGTGGCTCAGAGGTCGAGCATTGACCTATGAACCATAAAATCACGGTTTGATTCCTGGTCAGGGCACATGCCCCGGTTTTGGGTTAGATCCCCAGTGTGGGGCATGCAGGAGGCAGCCAGAAAATGATTCTCTTCATGGATGTTTCTATCCCTCCCTTCCCCTTCCTCTCAGAAATCAATAAACATATATTTAAAAAAGAAAAAGAGAGAGGAGGACCAGGAACATTCTTTTCACTCCAGTTAGAGGCCAGAAAGAAACATTCAAGATTAGAGTGTGACAAAGTCGGTAAAGGAAAAACCATATATCGGGCTCGTTTGGAATTAGGACTCAGCTGGCACTTGTTTTGTTGTTCGCAGCTATGAAGAAAGAGGCCTGGTCCTCTCAGTGTAGTAGTTGCCTTCAGTAGTTAACTTGGTTGCCTCCTAGAGTCACCTGTGCACCTTTCAAAAACCTCAGTGCCAAGGCTGTGTCCCAGACCATTTCAGCCAGAATCCTTGGGGTAACACCAGGTGCGGTATCTTTCTAAACTCCCAGGTAATTCTGGTGTGCGGCCACATTGGAGAGCCATCGGCTCACATGCATGGTAAGTTGTCCTTGTTTAAGGCTGATTCTCATCATGGTCCATGAGGAAATGCACACTTCAACATAAGTATCCACAATAGTTTATTATTTTAAAGACTTTACAAGTGGAAGCAACACATGTTTTTGGGGGTGAACCAGAGCAGGAGCTGGAGTTCCCGGGGGAAGAGGCCAGTGGGTCTCCTCTTAGAGGAGAAGCCTGCTGTGCAGGCCTGTCGTGTTCCCAGTTCAGGAGGTTTTTACTTGGTGCTCTGCTTCGTCCGCTGGAAAGTGCACTTGACATTGTTCCAGCTCCTTCCCCCACAGCTTCCAACTCAGCAGCAAACTGTAAGGGACAGATTTCGTCACCAGTCCTGTCCCTGTAGATAACATGTGAACATTCTTTCGGACATGTCATAGGCCCAACTTCTCATGCTCCCATATCTGACAACTAGAGAGGCTCGGAAATCTTCAGTACAATCAAACACGTAAGTACATGGAAGAAATCTTTCAGATTCAGAGACGCGGCAGGTCAAGACTTGATTGAAAATTCTGAAGGTTTTGTGGATGGTTAGAAAACCAATTATAAAACAGCTTTGCAGAACTTAAGTGTCTCCTGAGCATGGGAAAGCCTGAGTGTGGGAACCGCTGATAGTCAGTTTCACTGAAAGAAGTCACAAAAGGTCACTTACACAGGCTGGAGATCATGAGGAAGGGACAAAGACTATGAAAGGACTTTGAAGAAAGGCATGTTCATAAAAGCAGCCTGGAAACCTGAGTGTCTGCAACATTGATGATGGGAAAAAAGACAAGATTTATTTAGTCCGGAGCTAAGCTGCATCATAAGTCTCTCAATGCTGTTTTTCAAAGCTCCAAAACTATAGTTATAATTTAGTAGGCAGAACAACAGACAGAAGAAAAGACAACAAAGTGAACGCAAGGCTAGTTTTTAATCCATGTTCCCACAAGGCAGGCTCCCTCGGAGCCCCTTCCAGCCGTCAGTACCTTAACCTACTGCATGTTCTCATACAGGCTGTTGATTTGGGTCTGAAAGTACTTGGAAAGCTCTCCACGCTTTGCTTTCAGTGTTGGCGTCAAGAGCCCATTTTCAATGGAAAAGGGCTCGGGGTGGAGATAGATGCTTTTGACCTGGAAGAGAAGAAGAACATGTACACACATGTGCACACACACATGCATGCACACACATACACACATGCACATTAGTGACTTGGATTTTTCTGCAGAGCCCCTCTAAGTGCTACGTGAAGAATCTTACAGAATATTTCACCTTATTAAAAAAAAATGGGGTTGAGGAAGTGGTAAAGAGAAGGAACAGTAACACATACCCATTCTCACACACTTACAATTTGGGAAAGAGATGAGTAGGGAGAAGGGGGAATGAATAATGAATAGCAAAAAAGTGACTGTACAAATAATTACAAAAGGTCACTGCCATTTATTATTGATAGGTCCATGGCATGAACTCTAAAAGCCAGTTCTTTGGACACGTACATTTAAACCCCATTCTCAACGCAACTTTAAAACTTCCTAGGGCTTGAGAGACCAG
Source organism: Murina feae (assembly GCA_004026665.1). Taxonomy (NCBI): domain Eukaryota; kingdom Metazoa; phylum Chordata; class Mammalia; order Chiroptera; family Vespertilionidae; genus Murina; species Murina feae. The sequence continues at coordinate 34,360 of PVJC01001140.1, read as the reverse complement.
GAGGACATCTGTAGTACATACCTGTTCGAAGGACTTGAGGCCACCTTCTTTCCCAACCTTCTGCAAGTCTTCTAAAATGGCTTCCTTTACGATCTAAGAATGTGAAACACGGCTTAAAGTATGGCTGTTTGGAAAAGTCTACACGAAAGGGTAAGCATGAACCGACTCCAAATTCCCATAAGAGCTTGTTGGGATACATGCAGCATATGGGAGTATGTACGAGCACATCCCATGCTGAATATTACTCAAAAGGGAAATCTAAGTTGTAAAGGGGTTTTCTCTGCATGGCATTTTTAAATTTTCTATTTTCCCATGCTCTCCCCCATAAAGAACATATTACTACAAAAAGAATGGTATTTGTTACTTTTAAACTCCCCATCCTATCCTCCCATCTAATAAAACCAGTGTTTAGGGTTCAGTCACCTGCCACAGATTCCGGAAGAAACTTCTTCCAGACAGAGGCTCTGGGAACTCATGGGTGCCCAAGCTGGTGAACCTCCCCTCTCCCACGATGGGCCCCAGAGCCAGGGGTGCATAAAGTTTTGCTACATGAGACTTACTTGGTTTTGGCACAGTTCTTCAAGGGAGCCCTTAACCCCAAGTTTGGCTGCAAATGTGGGGAGCACTTCTGGGTCAGGAACCACCACTGCTATCAAGGATGACTATGGAGAGGAAACAAGGTCAGTGAGAATGATCATATGGAGGTTTCTTAGTGGCTGACAAAGGCAGGGTCATATCTTTGAAAGAGACATTTCCCAAGATCTCTGATGCAGTACCAGTGTCCTACTCTTTCCTCACCAGATACCTCACACTCTCCTGGAACTCGAATCCCATTTTCCCTTTATAAAAATGTTCTACTCAAATTTGATTGATCAAAAACAAGTAGTGTTTCAACATGAAGCTTAAACCATCTCTGGCCTGTCCATATCAACCCTCCCCCGCGCTCCAAAAGCTAAGTTTAAGCCTAGGGTATATGACACAGTTTGTACCAAAGAACTTATATTTAACCTGGGTCTTCTTTTACTGTGTGTTTGTGTGTCTTTCTGAAGGGTCAATCCCACTGACTTGTTTACAGAATCCATCCTAGTTTCAAAAAAGTTGTTTGCATCTATATTGCCTTATTTTGAGATATGGAATGTGGCTTGATTTCTATAGTTATACAAGCTTTTATCTTCTCATCCTAAACCCACTAAAACAGAATCCCTGTAGCCACCGGGATCAGCATGGTCTGCGCCTAGAAAGGGCTATCATTAAAACAACGTATTACCCGTAAGCTCTCCCCATGCACAAAAATTTGCTGCACTGGTCCACTCCTGCTGTACACATTTTCTATCTTCTCGGGAGCGATGTATTCTCCTTGGGCCAGCTTGAAAATGTTCTTTTTACGGTCAGTGATCTTCAGAGTTCCATTCTATACGAGACAGAAGACAGCATCAGTGTTTCTTTTTTCTTTTTTAAAATGTATTTTACTGATTTTTTACAGAGAGAAAGGGAGAGGGATAGAGAGTTAGAAACATTGATGAGAGAGAAACATCGATCAGCTGCCTCCTGCACACCTCCTACTGGGGATATGTCCACAACCAAGATACATGCCCTTGAGTGGAATCGAACCTGGGACCTTTCAGTCCACAGGCCGATGCTCTATCCACTGAGCCACACAGGTTAGGGTGCGTCAGTGTTTCTTAGCCCCTGGTGGGTGGTGTCCGTGGAGAAGCTGGTGAAGTCCTTCCTTAAACTTGGCTTCTCAGAGACTTTTGAGCCATCTTTCACTTCTCATTCTTGGCTTCGAGGACAGGGTAGGGAAGCAACTTCCAGTACGAACCTGCCTGTACTGAAGGGTCAGTGTGCACCCTGAGAAAAGCCCCCAGGACTTGCTGGGGTTGTGTAAATGGTTGTCTCATCTGCCAAAGAAATTTTGTAGTCATAAATGTCCAATAATTTAATGCCCGATTACTCCATTTCCAGACCTCCAAGAGATAGGTAAGGGAGGATCTTTTATTAAGAATTTGGTGCCCCAGCCAATAGAACATCAGCCTGCGTACTGAAGGGTCCCAGGTTCAATTCCAAACAAGGGCACATGCCCGGGTTGCAGGCTGGATCCAACAGGGGGCGCGCAGGAGGCAGCCAATCAATGATCCCTTGCCATCATTGATGTTTCGATCTCTCTCTCCCTCTACCTTCTTCTCTAAAATCAATAAAAATACATTTTTAAAAAAGGTTTGGAATAAGTTAGATCTCCCCCTCCTTGACTCCTTTTTTGTATCCCTCCTGTTATATCTGGGAGCAGGCTAAACAGCTCTCCTGTGCTAATGTTAATCAACAAGTCAATAATTTTTAATACAGAAGTAGGGCCTGGAGGGCTCTCTCTCCAGCCACCAGGGGTCATTTGATGTCTTTGAGCTCATTGGTCTGAGAAGTTTAGGCTCCTAGGGATTTGAAATGCAGAATTGGGACAAGTGTTCAATACAATCCACATGATCACACCTTAAGCAGGGCAGTAGACTGAACCAGTCCTGGAACCGTCAACAAGGCTGCCTCAATAAATAAGCCAACAATCCAGCCTAACAGACATTATCTGAAAGTGATTAATAAGGCTAAGCCCTTTATAACTCCCATTTGGGGATGCATGTGTTGCCTACATTTTATACTTACTAGAGCAGAGAACTCACACAGAAGCAGATAAGTTAGCACAATACTTCTAGACCCAAATCTATGAGATTCATCACCAGGACCAGTGTTCTCAGAGTTTTCACCAAACATTCTGTGACTATCACTTAAATCTTGAGACTACTGAGCCGGAAAGGAGTTTCAGATCTGGTTATATCCCCACTTTCTGGGCTCATAGTAGACACCTTTTCTGAGGGGACCTACAGGGCTCCTAAGTCTCCATCACAATTATGCAATTATTTCCTCTCTCAGAAAAATGGATGGGGTTGGCAGAGACTACTTACCTTTGTTAGCAAACTTAAAAAAATGGAGCCATATATTCCACCGAGAGAGGCAGTAAAGCTCACTGAGAGGCAAAGCCTAGCCTCTGCGCATGCCTACTTTGGAAATCTTGCCTCCTTGTTTTGATATGTCTCCACGTATTAGTTAGAAAGAAATGAATGTAACCGTTTGGAATTTGTAAAAGGCAAATGGTGTGAACCCATGGAGCTGTCAAATTACAACTTCTTTCTCAATAAAAGTAAACAAACAACAAAAAGAAAACACAGACTACTACACCCCTTTCCTAGAAAAGTCAACTAATTTTCCTTTGGCTGCAAGCAAACCTATTCCATTGTCACAGGAGTCACACCAACTCAGCTGGTCATCCCACTCTCATCTCTGCCCAGCTTGTCAATAAGCAGATGGTTTTCCTCAGTTCTGCAGCCTATGCTCCCCGAAGTTTTGAAGAAACACCCACCGGGAGCCAGCGACCGATATCTCCTGTGTGAAGCCAGCCATCTTTGTCCAGGGCTTCTGCCGTCTTCTCGGGGTCCTTCAGGTATCCTTTGAACACGTTGACGCCCTTGATGCAGATCTGCACGTAAGAAGGTACAAAGTGATGACAATGGCAGAGGGTACTAGTCCAGGCCTGGGTACTTTATCAAACACCTGTTTCCACCCTTACATCATCTGATGGTTTCAACTACCGTGTGAAGAGCACTCGATTGTAATCCCCACAGTGGGGGATAGGAAAGTGAGGTTCCAAAACAGCCAATGCCTTGCTCAAGATCTCAAAGGAGTCTAACCCACACCTGCTCACAATGGTGTGCTGACCTTGATACAAGCATCCCCACCACAAATGCCTTGCCGTGACAACTGAGAGCAACCCACCCACCTCTCCTTCACCGTTCACTGCAAAGTAGTTCATGTCTGGCACATCTTCTAGCTTCACGTGATTGCAAGCCAGGGGAACTCCGACATGGCCTAGAACACACCACACTGAGTCAGCTGGAAAACTGTAAAAACGGTGGTCACTCCAGGAATATTTCAGAGATACCTATGGATCCACTCACAGAGGTCAAAAATTGAAAAGTCATCTGCCAAGATAGGAAGGCCTGGACCAAAACCCAAGTTGGCTTTTGCCACATTTATCTAAACCCATAAGTCCAAGCTCAATTACAACCCTCCTCCCAACCACTGCCTCTCCCACCCAGCAGATGGAGAACCTACCTGATTTCCAGTCCCCAGGTAATGTAATTGTACAGCCAGCAGTGCATTCTGTTTGACCATAAGCTTCAAACACCTGGGAAAGCCAGAGAAGGGCTTTGAGACTGACTCGAGGTAAAGCAGGGGCTGGCCTGCTTTAAACGAGGAGGGAAGTGAGGCCTCTGAGGATTGGAGGTCTCTTCATGTCAATACACCTTGAATTCATGCCTGAGCTGCTAAGCCATCACAACTAAGGGCTTCACTCAAAAACCAAAAGGGTCCAGAATTAGACCAACATATAGAAACTTATGCTGTACTTTGGGAAATGTGGCATCTCAAGTCGATGAGAAAATGAGAGTTTTTCATACAAGATCAGACTAGAAAAAAATATTTCTAAAACAACAAAAATGAATATTATTACTATCTAAAGGACTCTCAGAAAGCAGTGTGAACAAGAACCAAATTATCCTGTGCCTGTTTTTTCTGTAAGGAAATGATAGAATGATTTATGGAAGAAATACAGGTGCCAATAATCGATAGAAAAGATGTTCAGTGTTTTCATGCATCGGATGGGCCAGGATTTAAATGATTGGCAAAGGCTTTCACTGTCAAAAATGGGGGGAAATAAGACCTCGTGTATTATTTGCAGAAAGGAATAAAAACAAAAACAAGACCTTACTAAAGGGAAGTTTGATAAACCCTACTTGCCAGGATTAGTCCCCAAATTGATAATTGCATTCAATACTAAGGAATATACAGGTATTCTTATCACTTCACTGATTACAACAGCAAAAAAGAAAAGGTAAGTATCTCTTGCCCATCCATCAATAGGAGACTAGTTATCTAGGTATATTCACCAAACTATTCCAAAACCATTAAATAATGTAGATCTTTTTTTGACAAGGAACAATATCAATGGGGCACTGTTTAACAAGTATGTTAGATAGGGTTCTAACATATGCATTTGAGGTGGAGGTGACTATTTTCTCCTGATTTTGAGTTTATTTTTTGAGGTTTCAAAGGTGCTTGGCTTACCGGACATCCCATTGCCGCTCGGAGGAACTCCAAGACAGAAGAGGAGATGGGGGCAGCGCCAGTGACCATGATGCGCACCTTCCCGCCCAGGTTGTCCTGTTCAGTAGAAACAAGAACACCTGCTGAAGCCTCTTCCCCTGGCTTCATTTTCCTCCATTGCAAGATGGGTTGAACCACCCACCCACTGTTGTTAGGAGAATTAAACTTGGTAATTTACAAAGCACTTAGAATAGAGCCTGGTACTGCGGGAAGGCACTTAAAATGTTAACTATTATTGTCACCACTATCCACTATAGCTGGGACCAGATCTGCATTTTTAAGATTTCTTCCTATAAATTGTATTTTTGGTCCCTTCAAATTACTTATAATCTCAACAGTCCATCTTAAATATATATATGAGAATGTGCTAAAACCTAAATTCAAATCATTGTCTGAACTTGGACCAATTCCCTTTAGTGACAAACAGGGTTGTCCAGGAGAGATCTCAAATGGGGAGTGAATACAGAAAGTAAGCAAAAACCTCCAGTTAAAGAGATGCTTGCCCATCAGCCTACCTGGATCTTTCGAAAGACGAACTTGTCCCACAGACTGTCGCGTCTGATGATACCCCTTTTCACCTCGCCGAATTTACTGGAAATGGCCATTTGCAACAAGAACTTCTTCAAGGGCGTCTTGGCTGAATTTTGAACCTGTGGGGGTGATAACTCCGTTTAGTGGGACATTCACCAAAGCTCATTCATGAGCAAGAGATGTTGCCATCTAGCTTCACAAGGAAGCAGTTTTCATAATAAAAAAAGCTCAAAGAATTATGTCCACATGTAATTCAGAGCCCCAGTTCCTCTGGATACCTTGGCAAAGAACTTTGACAACTGACCTAATTATGTCTTCAAAAGATGCTCGGCACCAATCTACAAAGCCACTTGATAATAGGTAATAACCACCTCCATGGGCTTGCTTTAGTAGGTAAATAAGGTGCCAGGAATCTGATTATTTAAACAAACATCACTTCTCACCCCCGCTGCCCCATACACTAAACTTAGAGAAATACCACTTTCTCTATAACTGAAGTTTCCTTAGCCACAGCACACAAAGCCCAACAGACTTTTCCATTTAGATATTTCTTCCCTGTGGACTTACTGCTGACACTGTTTTCCAGGCTCACATGCTTTTCCTAGTCTCCCTGACTCTGGCTTCATCATGACTCTATAATCCATCAACCACACTCCTGCCCAAGGAGTGCTTCTTCGGTTCAACCCAAAGAAAGTGCCTGTATTTACAATACTACATCCTGGACTCGGTGTTCTGGCTTTCGAGACAACATCCTACTGGAAGTCAGGCTCAAGGAAATCAAAGTTCTTTTCCAGTTCAAAATTCAAAACTGACTCTCAGCCACCTTCTGTATTTACACTCCCATTTCTGGGCCTCCAGCCAAATAGAGCTGCTTATGCCCACCCCTAATACTAACTGTGCTCTAGGCTCTGGGTATCTACTCATGCCTGTACCATTATTCTGCCAATATTTCACCAGCTTTCTCTAAGACCTACACTCAAATGCTGCCTGCATCATGTTATTCCTGACACCTCCCTCAGCCTTTAAAAAAAAATCTCTTCTCAACTTTTACAAGACTCCCCCTAACAAATCATGGACAAAGAGCTGGAATTTAGACTCACCTTGATGAAGTCTTGCATTTTTTTAATGAAAATGTATATACCTTTATTTATTTATTTATCTATTTATTTGTTTTTATTGTTTAAAGTATTACACATAGTGTTACATATGTCTTCTTTTCCCTCCACTAACCTATCCCCCAGCACATGCCCTTACCCCCTATTAAAGTCTTGCATTTTAAAAACAAGTCCCAGAAGAGAACTGTGTGTTAATACCATATTATAAAATAAGTCTCTCTCAAAAATTAAAAAAAAAAAGCCCAACCAACAAATGAACAAAAATTATAACAACCAAATCTAACAATCCCACAGCATGATGAGGAGCTGTTAGAATTGTTAGCAAATCTGATAGAAATGGGGCTCTCAATGTCTAGGGGTCATCTGTGTACTAGCATGACGCCTGTCCCATAACTGGAGCCCCAGGATAACACCTGGTGAGATGCAAAAGCATGAAGGAGTGGGGCCACACATGTGGAGAGTGGCCTTGAGTTATTTCCTGAAGGCCCTCGTGTCTATGGAAGCATGAGGTGCTCGGGAACACAGTCAAGAGCATGGGTGCTGTTGTTCCATTACCTGGGTTCAAGTTCCAGTTCTAAGAGCTCTTTGGAGAAAGCAACCAAACCAAGACTTGAGTAAGAATCATACAAGATGAGCTTGAGACACCTTATGCCAGGAATCAAGGAAGCTATTAAAAACCACTCGGGTCTTGTCAAAGACATATGAGCACCATGATGGGACTCCTGACTTCCAAAATGGGAAAATTTGAACACTGAGAAGAATGAGTGAAATAGATTGAACATACAAATATGCAAATCACCAGTTCTTAATATTACAAAGAAAAAAATCACATTGGCTAGTTTTAAAGAATTAAACTGGGGCACCAATTCAGCATTCTGAAGACAGGTAAGTAAATGAATGAAATATTTGTTGTGCCCTTATGGGAGCACTGTAGCTAGGGAATGAAAGAGAAATAATTGAATTAGAAAAATCACCATTTTGCAATCCCTAATGAAAAATAGAGCACTGATAAATGATAGCTAAAATAATTATGTGACAGCCCTAGCCAGTTAGACTGAGTGGATAGAGTGTTGGCCTGTGGACTCAAGGGTCCCAGGTTCAATTCCGGTCAAGGGCACATGGCCAGGTTACAGGCTCAGTCCCCAGAAGGGGGCATGCAGGAGGCAGCTGATCAATGATTCTCTCTCATCACTGATGTTTCTATCTCTCTCTCTCCTTTCCTCTCTGAAATCAATAAAAATCTATTTTAAAAAAATAAAAATACAGCCCTGACCAGTTTGGCTCAGTGGCTAGAGCATTGGCCTGTGGACTGAAAGGTCCCAGATTCCATTCTGGTCAAGGGCATGTACCTTAGTTTCAGGCACATCCCCAGCGGGGGGTGTGCAGGAGGTAGCCAATCGATGTTTCTGTCTCATCAATGTTTTTAACTCTCTATCCCTCTCCCTTCCTCTCTGTAAAAAAATCAATAAAATATTTAAAAAATAATAAATAAAATAATATAAAAATACGATAATTATATGACAATTTGATTCAGCCAGACCCATTATTAGCAAGGACTCTGAGCAAGTTATTAAACCCCTGAGGCTCAGTCTCTTCACCTATAAGTTAGGGATATCAAGCATAGACCTCACGTGCTTTTGTGAGGATACAATGCATGCAGGTGCTGTGAAATCAGTCCCTCTGAACTGAGCTCTTTCTCCAGATCGGGTCTCACCCAGAGGAAGAGGGTTTTTTCACAACTGCATTTGTAAATGTGGCTGTAAGTAGATGTTTATAGGGAAGTGGAGGCGATGGTGGAAGTGGACAAATTCTTAACAACATAGAGTCCCTAAGAGCCTCAGTCAGGCCTGAGCCGGACCGTTCGTTCACCCCATGGTCAGCCCAGCAGAAGCAAGGCCAGTACCTTATCGTAGATCCTGTTGAGGAGTCGCGGCACTGCGGGAAACAATGTGGGCTTCAGCGTCTTCATGTCATCGGGCAGCAACCGAATGTCTCCCTGGAAGAACCCAACTTTGGCTCCACACGAGTACACAACCATCTGAAACCAAAACCGAAGGAAAGGGCTCAGAGTCAAAGGACCCCTCCGATGAGGCTCATCTTCAGGAGGCTGTCACAAGAGGCTTGGCCTCTGGTGGTGCTTCTTAGTCTATGGCACTAAGAAAAATCACTGCCAAATAAATGAGAATATAATCGTGAGACTTTCCTATAATTGTGAGACTGTCCCAAGTTCAGAAATGTTGAAATGTAGGGGGGGGGAAAGAAGATGCTTATTAGCCCTTGCTTGTTTGGCTCAGTGGAAAGAGCATCGGCCTGGGGACTGAAGGGTCCTGGGTTTGATTGTGGTCAAGGGCACGTATCTAGCTTGCAGGCTTGATCCCCAGCCCTGGTTGGAGCATGTGCAAAGGCAACCAATTGATGGATGTGTCTCTCTCACATCAATGTCTCTTTCCCTCTCTCTCTCTCTCTCTCTCTCTCTCTCTCTCTCTCTCTCTCTCTCTCTCAAAACCAATGGAAAAACATCCTCAGGTGAGGATTGAAAAAAAAGATGCTTATTAGAATCACTATATTATGAATCAGACATCAGCACTTTAGTCCAAGGAACTGGGTCTCTCATTCATCATTTCATGCATCAATAGTATTTAAGAAATATTTAAGAAAAGGGCTCACAGCCAAAGGATTCTTCACAGGGGATCAGAGAGAGGATTTCCCATTCCTACCACCACCTGTGCTTTTGAAAGATCAGCATTGCTTTCAGTCCTCAAATCAGCCTCAGCCTGAACAGCCCAGAGTCCACTCACAGAGGAGAAGCCTTCCTCCAGGGCACACCACCCTGAATGACCCTTAGACACTCTGGCCATTTCACCTGGATCAAGTGCTTCTTCCCTGCCACACTGTGAGGAACTTCCTTTTCTTTAATCCTTGTTCTTTTAATAACTTTGAACCGAAATAAAATTAAAAAGAAGAAAAACATCTCTTATCCCAGGTCAGAATGAAGGGTCTACAGTAAGCTCCTGGCTCTGATCTCGCTCGACTCACAGGCACCATGTGAAGGTGGGAGCAAGCTGAGTCCCAGTGGACACACACAGATTTGGCAGAGGAAGGCATCACAGAGTCAGGGGAATGCCGGGATTTAGACTTAGCTGTGCCCACTCCCTATGTCCTTTACCTTAAAGAAAGGACTGTAAATGTTGGGTACATGCCTTTGGAATAAAGGTGAGACTAAAGCAAGTCCGGACTCCCTTCCTACATACCTGCTAGGGCCATGGGGTACTCACCTGTACAACCCTCTCAAACATATGAGCCAAGGGGAGGTAGGATATGCTCACATCCTCAGGGGTGGGTGCAAAGGATTCCTAGAGATCGGGAAGGGAGAGGAGACAAAATCAGATTAATGCCAACCTTCTTTTCCAAAGAGATTTAAGAACTACCCCTATAGAAGTTCTGGTCTCTCTGAGCTCCAAGAATTCAGGCTAGTCGGGAGACAAGCAGGGAGAGCAGTTACTGTCCGGTGCTCCGAGGATGCGGCCTCAGGTAGCATGGGACTCAGGAAACTGATTTCAGATACATTGGTGGCAGAAGATGAGCGGTTACAATAATGATCACCACCTCCTGGCTTGAGGCATCATCCACTTAGGCAAAGAAGATGAGATGGATGAGTCTGCAGATCTTTCCATCAAAGAGAGGAGCTGAAGCTCAGGCGAAGCTGGTGCCACCGTCAGACTCACAGGAGGCCCCTGACAAACGGGAGAGCTGGAAGGTGCATGGAAGTCACCAGGCGCATCTTCAGTTTTCACGTGAAAAACCAGGCCGGAAAGAACTCAGTGCAGCCAAGGACACACAGCACGTTAGTGGCTACAAAGGGGTCGAACTCACGGCCTCAGACAGTCCCTCCCAAGTCTAACCTGACTCCCCAGTCCCACTGGGAGTTCAAGGCCTGGTTCTGAATCATTTGTGAGTGTATAGCACACATACACAAAATTGAAAACCCACAACTGTGTAGGCTATGAAACACAGAAAATTAATGTGTGAGTCCAAAAAAAAAAAACTACCCCTATATTACTATAGTTAATAATACTCTATTGTATATTTGAAAGTTGCTGAGAGGGTTGATCTTAGAGGTTCTTGTCACAAGAAAAAAGAACTTGTAACTATGTGTGGTGACAGATGTTAACTAGACTTACTATGAGGATCATTTTGCAATACATATAAATATTGAATCATTATGTTGTATACCTGAAATTATTATAATGTCAGGTGTTGTTACATCTCATTTAAAATAAAAAAAAAATATTTAAAAACTACATTCTTCCATCAGTGCCCCCATAGAGTCATGCAGCGGGTGCCCTGCAGACCCGGGAGAGGTGCCCTGGACTGCACTGGGATAGAGGTCTGCAGGGATCCTCAAAGACCACGCCTTGAAAATGCACAGCCCTCCAAAGATGCACATGTGTTTGTCCACACTCAGGCCCTTAACCTGTTTTGTTTTATTTTCTTCTCTGCCTCCTCTAGCTTCAAGATTAAAATCTTGTGCCAGAGTCACATTCTAATGAGGACCTCTTTTTCAAGCGACCACTAACCTCCACACATTTGAAGAAAGCTGCAGCATCTGAAACAACATTTTTATGGGTTAGCATGGCTCCTTTGGGGTCACCTGTAGGAAACAAGAGGTGGAGAGAAAGACCTTTTATGTAGCCAATAGACAACCTTTGGCTTTGAAATAAGAAGTGGCATTTAATTGGTTCTGCTTCAAAGAGGCAAGAGCTTCTCCTGTCCCTGAGTCTTTGTACAAGAGGTAGACGACTCTGTTTGTGAATGGTTAATACTCCCAGAAATTCTACTGCTGACAGCTTTCTGCCCTCATACAGGGCACAGCCATAGCTCAGATAGCAACACAGTAGGAACGAAAAATCCAAGTAACCTCCCCATCCCTTGTGCTGTTTTTATATTGAAGACTTCAGATCTAACAATGTTACCTAGCTATCACCTTATACACTGGGCAGATGGAATGGATATAACAGTAGGTCATCATGGGCTATATGAAAAGCTGTTAAGAGTTCTAATAGGTAAGTAGCTGCCAGGAGGAGGTGGGGTGCACAGTGATTTGTGTAGAATGATCACTGGGTTATCTTGATTGAATGGCCATTCTAGTGGTGTCAAATTGAGAGCATGGTGGGTTGGGGAAGAAGGTTGACTTTATGATGCCATCTTTAAGACCCCTGAAATTCATAGCATGTAAATTCCTCCCACTATGTTCAATGAAGTCTATCTACTTATGCTTACAATTTTCTATCTGGGTATCTGTACTCACAAGCCTTAGGTGATGAGCCCCTCTACCAGTGGTCAGTGACTCAAGCCATGTTTTTTGCTGACCTGAGGTCTTGGCACAGCTCATGGGCACTGACCTGTAGTCCCACTGGTAAAGCAGACGATGCCCAGGTCTTCTGGTTCAGGAGGCTGGAAGGAGAAGCACAAGGGCTTAGACTACCATGAGCTTTGGGAGTTGAACATGCAAGATTCAAATTCAGGCAGAAGAATACTTACCACGGGTTTTCTGAAATTCTCTTTGCCTATATTCTACAAGAAAAAAAGACACAGTTGAGTTGGATAGACTCATGACAAATCCAGCCCTCTCCTTTTCCATGAGAACAGATCTATGGGAATATAACGAAAATTTCATCTCGGGTCAGGCTCAGAAGCCTTATGGAAAAGCCTAAGGTCTAGATTAAAAACCTTAAGAGGGAAGAAAGACCCTAAACTTCCCACCACACTCTTAGGTTTAATCATCCAGAACCATTGCTAAATCCTTTTGAATAATATGTTTAATTGACATTTCCAGGTTTGCTATGTACTAGTCACTTTCCTGTGCAGTTTATGCAATTATTAACTCAGTTAACTCTTTAACACCTCTGGAGATAGAGACTACTTTATCCTCGTTTTACAGAAGGGGAAAGGGAGATACAGAATCACTTGCCCCAGGTCACCTAGTTCCAGGACCATATCCTTAACTACCACCAACCAATGCACTCATAAATCCTCGGCTTAGAACTCTGTGCAGGCTGGCCACAGACCTTTCTTCTTCCCTGGCATGGTTTTTGAGTTGTCCTGAGGAAATTGTTCTCAAAGCTTCACAGCATGGGTCTAATTTACTCCTGTCCTGCCACCCCTAGGGAATGACAGCCTGCGTACTTGTGGAGATGTTGGGCTAAGTAGATGACACCAGATGCCTTGGCATCAGGCCAGCCTTGGAGTTGTGAGTTGCGTTTCAGACCATTACCTCAGCATCCCAGAAGGGTAAGAGCTCAACTCCAATTTTCTCCCCTCTTTGCTTCAGGTCATCCTCGAAGGGATTCATGAGGATGATCAGTTTCAAGTTTGGAGTGAGGCCCTTCTCCACGTTTTCTATCAGGACTAACGCCTTTTGGGGTGTATCACAGATCACCATGGCAATGTCAGCTGAAAGCAGAAACAGAGCCAGAGGTCACCTTCCTGCTCTGCTATGTACCTGATGTCTTGTGAGGAGGAAGGGGTTTTTGAAAATTTCAAAGCCAGTGGGTCCCCTAAAGGATATTAATTATGTCTGCAAATCTGATGGTAATGCATAAAACCTAAAACATTCCATTGATAAGAAAGGAGCTTAACTAAAGCAGAAGCAGAGTTCCCATTTGTGCTGACAACTGAGTGTAGTCTCCAGGGAAGCCACAACATCCCTTCTGCTTAAGAACACAGATGACTCTCAAATCGCGTAGGTGTGGTCCTGTCAACGTGTTTTATTTGGGGGAGGCAGGATGGGGGTAGAAGGGAAAGGAAGGGGCAGATGGGATTGTAACAGACAAGCATTTTATGATTTTAAATGTTAGCCTTTGCTTTGATGCTTATTTACACAAATAGCAAACGCCTGATTGTTTCTAAAGTTCCAGTGGGTCGCCTCGCTTAATGTACTATTTCTGTGACAGAAAGTAACATCTTATCCATTGAACTTGTACTTGTTTGAGAATCGTAGTGTTTCCTACGGACTTAGTATAAACATTGGTCCATGCCAGTGAACTGTACTGACTTACACTGACAAGAACAGGAAGTTAGACCGGAAGTTTCACAGTGTTTAGTCATCCACTCTGGCCTTGTCTCCAGTGAGGTCAAAGTAAATAGCCTCGTCCTCTAAACTCCATTGTCATACTATATCACCTTAAAGCATGTCACTGACTCCTCTATCTGCGCATGTCCCTGCCTCATGGGCTTTTTGTAACTTCCCTGTAAATTCTATGTAGGTCCTACCTATAAGCAAAGACGTGAGCATTTTTCTGGCCACAGCATTCCAAGGCTGCTAACAAAAGCAGATCTTGAGGAATTTACTCAGCTTTAAGAAAGAATCGGTTATAATGGAATAGCCAAGTCTTACCCTTGTTGATAATGTATATGACGGCTTCTGCTCCCAAGGTATCATACAAGGGCACGGCTACCATGGAGTACGTGTAACAAGCTAACTCAGAGATGATCCACTGCATGGAGAGAAGGTCAAGTAAGGACAAGAGAGCACTTGGAAGAGGAAAATTATTAATTTAGTCATTTAGCCAACAGATAATTTTGTGGTTACTTTGTGTTTTTAAAAAAATAACTGTGGGGCCTTAGGGACTACCACAGCTAATGCCTCAAAGTATAGTTAAATCAAGGAGATAAGAGGCACAGAGCTAACTGTAATACAAAGGTGGGCCAGCATACAAAGGTAGAGTGTGATGAGTTCTGTCCATAGGAGCTATTGAAAGCATTAGGGAGCTTTAAGGAGGCAGAGGTCACTTTCAGGGGTTGGGTAAAGACTGCTTTGGGGAAAGTGATAAAAACCAGGCAGGGATTTGAAGGACTGGTACGTTTTGGTTGTGGAGAGGGAGGCAGAGAATGCATTCAGGGAGTGAGCAGAGGTGGGATAGCATGATGTCAGTGTACACACACCAGGAAGTACGAAGCGGGACAGAACATGAGTCCAGATGCCACGGGCTGAATTGCAGCCCTAACCCCCAATGCCACTCATATTGTACTAAGTAAACCAAGGAGGTGATCAAGGTTAAATGAGTTCTGATCCGACATAGCTAGTGTCCTTCGAAGAGGAAGAGACATCAGGGATGACAGAAAAAAGTCATGTGAGGACACAGTGAGAAGGCAGCCAACTGCAAGCCAAAAAGAGAGGCCCCAGGGGAAACCAAACTGGCTGACACCTTCATCTTGGACTTCCAGCCTCCAGAAGTAAGTGTGAGAAAATATAGTTCCGTTGTTTAAACCATCAGTTTCTGGTATTTTGTTGTGGCAGCCCTACCAGGCTAATTCACTAGGTTTAGTTCCTCATTGAGGCTGGGTGTAACAAATTAGTTCCAATCATCGTAATGTCTAAAACCAACTTTCAGTGGCCAGTCTCCATTGCAATGGATGCCTTGGTTTACTTGGTACAACATGCAAGTTCCAATTCTGATATGAATATGTCCTTTTCTAAAAGAGCCTCGAACTCTCATTGGCCAGTACCTTTCAGCCACCTCATTTTCATCATGCAACAAACAGGCCGCCTTAAAATGACTCTTAAAGGGCTGGGAAATAAAAGAAGTCCAGTCACCTAGCTTAGAGCACTACACATTCAACCAGGAATTAAGGAGGCCCAGAGCTGTAATTCTCTAAAGGGAAGAATAATGAAAGAATATGAGACCTTTAAATAGTTTTGGTAAGTCATCAACAAGTGTCAGAGAGCTGGACTAGGGGTGGGTTCAAAGTCTTTAGGCTTAGCCCTGATTCATTTTCTTGAGTTAACTTCAATGTGGTTACCTCTGGCCTGTTTTGAGCAAAGATGCCAACAAAATGCTGCGGTGTTGGCTTATATCCTTTATACAAGAGACAGGATCCCAGGTACTCAGCTCGATCAGACACCTACAAAAGAGAGAAAAAGAAGGAGGGGGGCGGGGAGGCAGTCAAAACCCAAAGGAGACCGTTAGCTTGGCATATCACATTAGCAAAAAAATCTATCCCAAACATGGGCCTCACTTACCTGCTTGTAGGACAGCCATTTGTAGGGCTGGTTTGGTTTTCTGTATCCCAAACAAGGTCCATTGTCTAAAAATATAACATTAAAGGAAGATTAGTTTCATTTGCAAATCCTTTGGACCAGAGAAGGTAAAAGGGAATTAGGAAGAGACAAACCACATATTGTAAATCTCATTAGAATGTGAACTTCTCTTATATGCCAAGGAAATTCAAAAGCAATAAGTAATCAGTTCTCAAAAGTAAACTACATTTGAGACATGTAGGAAATACTACAAAACAGGGTGGCTCGGTGTTGGAATATGTGGCCACCATGGTAACAGGCATTCAGAGAAAGCCATGAATACGGACTAGCCCACATAACGTGAACCACTAAAAGTCCACAAGTAAACACAGCCTGAAAGGGATAATCTTGAATTGATTTTCCCTATAATACAAAAACATATGCTCGTACAAATATAGAAAAAAATCAAAATATGAGCTGTTAATGTTACGTAAACACTATTATTAACAGTAATATTCTCATAGTTCCTTTGGCACATTCTATAAAGTTATGATGTGTGTGTGTGTGTGTGTGTGCATTTGTCCTGCTTTCTTTCTCTGTTTGATATAAACATTTCCATGTCATTACTTATTCTCTATAGATATTTTAGTGGCCTTATTTTGGCCAACTGACAAAGGGTTCTACTGTAGTTTACTTCTCTCATTGTGGCTATGAAGATTGTTTCCAAGTTTGACACCTTAAATAAGCCCATGGAAAATATTTTCAAATGAATCATTTCAAATTTAGCACATTTAGAACAGAGTTCCTAAAATGCAATGACTGAGTTGGGAGCTGAGGGAAGTTGGATGGCTCAGGTTTTCTATATGTAGCCCCACAGTGCTTCCTACACCCCATTGTGACAATTTGCTTTTTTTCCACCAGCAACATTTCAAGTCATAGACACTAAATAATACCTTTCGAACATGTCCTGTGGTTTGATAAGTTTAAAAACTTATGACTTTAGTCTACAGTTCTTTAGCAGTGGGTCAAGTGGGACTTTTCCCTTGTCTGTTGAACTTTGTTTACTCTCATCTGTTCATGTACTTTGCCTGTTTACAGGAGAATGTCTCCTGAAATGCTGAGGCTCAGCCACCAGAGCCACGGAAGCTGATAGGAGGCTAAGGAACAAGCCTAACTGGTTAAAAGGCCGAAATGAGACCAAGTTATAAATAAATATAAATATATAAAAAGTATAAGGGAGGGGAATTGGACACAGTGGCTGAGAGAGATTCAGCTCTTGACAAAAGGGAACATTCAGAGAGGGGGTTACTAGGAATCCAGAGGTAAATACATAAACTTCCAGGCTAAGTGACAGGGGAAAAAGGAAAGAAAGCAGGAAAGAGATAGCTGCTCCGATTAGAAAGATATAAAAATAGGTGAAGAGACTGTCCACAGGAAGCGTTAGTACTTTTTCTTCCTGCTGAAACAGCTGCAGAAAAGCTCAAGAAGTCAAGTCCCAGACTGTAATTTTCCATGAAGCCGGGCAAGTCCTGTGCTGTTAGGTGTTCAGCCCAGAGTGTGTGCCTCAGTGGCCTACCAATGAGATTGCATAGACATGAATTACTAGGGATAGCTACCATTTACGGAACGCTCACTCCATGCTAGCACATTCTATCACTTGGTCTTTGCAACTATTGTTATATCCAGAGGTAACAATATCTGAGAATCAGAAGGGCCTGGGACAGCTTCTTCAAGGTCACTCGGTAGGTGGCAGAGCTGATGAGTGTGGAAAAAAACCACCCTGCATCACCTTGTCCCTTCTCTATAGGTGAAAATTCTAGGAGAGGCCCACGGCCGAGGAACAGGTCAAGTAATTGGCCCAAAGGGACACCAGCTGAGGTCTCACTAAACTCTATGTCCTAATCAGCTTCCATCTAATTAGCCCAAGTCCCAATCAGGCAATAGCCTAGCCTGTGGTTAACTTACCCAACTCAGATCTCGCTTCTGTTTTAAGGCGTGGCTATCTAGAAAGAGTCCACCCATTAACAACTGGGCAAAATCACTGGCCTGAACTGGGTAGAGTTGAAACTTCAGCGTGCAAACCCCTCCCCTCAACCAAGTGTTGTTAAAATCCAGGTTCGTAGGCCTCACTATCTGGAATTCTTATTCAGTTTAATAAGGTGGAGCCAGAGGACTTCATGTTAAACATTATTCACATGTGATTCTCAATAAAGACCATCTACTCTGGATAGAGGTGAAAAGATGTATTCAACCCCAGTAGGGATCAGAAGTGCCATTTTCCTCTGAAAACAGCCAGGCCAGGTTGCTCCTGTCTACTGACAGGAGGTGCCATTTTAACTTTATCAGCTTGGTTTTAATTTTGTATTGAAAAAAATATCTAAATAAAGTATCTTATGGAACATTTTGAAGTTCTGTCACGTTTAGAATGTTCTTGAACTTCTGAGGCTCTGTTTTTTCATTTTAAAAAGTGAGGAAGGTAGTAACTAATCCCTGAAGTTTAGGGAAGATTAGTAGATATTATATGAGCAGTGCCTATTGCATAATTATCACTTGACAGGAGCTGACTATTAAACATCTAGTCATAGCTAAAGGCAGAAGAGAAGGGAGGAATAAGAAGTCACATAGACAAACCTATGCTTGAACAGAATGTCTCCCCAAAGGAAAAAGATATAGGGAAGGCTATAAGCCAATAGATTTTGAAAGGAAACCAGTGCACATAGCATTGTGTGCAATGATAAAACACTAAGTACTGAGGCTTGATACATTCCAAGTGAACCTACCAAAGCCCATGTGGCCTTGTTTCTAAGAAAGTTCAAAAGATAATTGCCTCCTGTGATACCAAAAGTAGCAGCCTGGGGCAGTAGTGTGGGATTGGGGTCAGGACAAGGGAAGAAGTCAGGAGGCCTAAATGCTAATTCTGGCTCTGATCCTGCATCCGGAGAATTCCATTTATAAAGAGCACATTCCTAAACAACTATGTACTAATGTACTAGAGAGTTTATAACAATACTTTCAGACACATTGTTGTTGACTGTTTCCAGTAACTTGCAGGGAAGTTCCTGTGTTGTGAGGCACAGATTCAGAGAGGCAAAGTGGGTTGCACGAGGTCACACAGCTAGAACTGGAAGGGCTGGATTTCAAACCCAAGGCTGCCCCGCATTGCTTCCTGGATACTGTGATTTTCTGATTCCTGCCTCCATTCCAACACTGCTAGTGTGCCCTGCATCTCATATGTAGGGTTTTCCCCAGACCACAACTAGGTTTTTAGAAGTGAGACAGGGAAGCAGTTATAGAACATGACCCCAGTCTGAGTCTTCTCACAGGCAAGGTGAGACTGCCAGGCTTACCAGACACAGCAAGTCCTCTTTTAAAAATTTCATACATCGTCTTGGCATCGGAGAAGTAGTAGCTTAGCAGTTCATTGTCCTTCTGGCGAGCATTCTTCCGTGCTCCTCCCTAAGACATAAGGCCACATTTAGGGCAAGCTGAGGCTCTCACCACCCTTTCCAAACTCTTATGAATTGAATGAAGGGAATGTAAATGCTGACCATTGAGGTTACAGGTATCCTCCCCTCCCCCCCACCCTATTCAATCAATCAAGTCTATAAATCTCAAAATTGAAGTGTCCACATCATAGAAACCCTGAGACTATCACAGTTACTTTTGAGCCATCTCCCACCACCCTTCTAGGAACACACACACACATATAACACACACGAGAAATGATAATACAGGTTTTCTTCTTTGTTTTTTGTTTTGTTCTACCAGGAAAACATAGCACTATTGAGTGTCTGTTACAGAGAACTTCTATCTTAGGTTACAGCATTAAGAGTTCCTGGTTTTGATCCTACAATCTCTCTTTGAAATGATCTATATACTATTATAAGTTTTACCCTTTAAAAATTCATACCAAGTTTAGACATCTATGCAATTCATACTGTGTTCTATACACTATGGATGCAATGTGAGTTAAGACAAAATTGCTGACCATGAGCACCTCATAAGTAAAAGTTTTTGGGGTGGAGGTTAAGAAGGGAAAAACACAAATATAATACTGTGATGTACATGCTGAAATAAAATATATGTTTTGGGAAACTAATGAAGGCACCAGTTATGTATTAAGTAAAAAAGCTGAGAGAAGAAGTTTCAATATTTCAATTGAAACTTTAAAGATAAACAAGCATTGAACAAGAAGATGTGGATTGGTAGAAGGGAGAGAAGGATGATTCAGAGCGATGATTCAGAGTGAAGGAGCAGCCTGAATAAAGGCACAAGGGCAAGAAAACACACTGCAGAGCCTGGTGGGCAGCCAGAGAAGAGGGTATGTGAGAAAGAGGTAGTGGCTAGGGATGTGTTTAGAAATATCAGCTGGAACTCCAGGGCTTCATGTGGATCTTGGAGCTGCACTGGAGTTCCAGGCATGGTCCGACCCTCATGAAAGTTAGTCTAGAGAGAAACAGCATCAATTAAATAAGCACAAAAAAAGGGGCCATTCAAGTGCAGGCTAACACATGAACTCTGACTTGTCTAGAGCATTGGGGAAGATTTCCACGAGATGTCACATGAAGTCAAGAGGTTAAAAGAAGTTTCTTGTCTAATAAAGGAGGACAGGGTCTTGCCATCTGTTTTCATAGATGGGCTGAGGAAGAAGGAACAATGAAAAGTGATTTGGATTCAACTTTAGGCAACTGGATAAGAAGAGATGCATTTAATGAAGATGGAGCAGAAAGGGAAACAGGAAAGTTTATGGGATGTGTGTGTGTGTGTGTGTGTGTGTGTGTGTGTGTGTGTGTGTGTTTAGGGAGAAGATATGCAATAAAGAGACTCATTGACCTTGAGTGTCACTGAGGTGGACTGGAACTCAGGGGAAAGTCAGAACTTGAAAGTCAGATTTGGGTGTCATAGCCTTTTAGGTATAATTCCAAGTCATAGGAGAGGGAGGGTTTTCTCAGGTGTGAGGAATTAAAGCAGGGAAAGGCAGACTTTGCTCTGAACTCACATCTGGCCTGAACCTGCTTTTACAAATAAAGTTTTATTGGAACAGAGCCATGTTCATTCAATTACATATTGTCTGATGCTTTCACACTACAACAACAGAGTTGAGTAGTTGCAACAGAGCCCATATGGCCTATAGGCCTGAACTGTCTGGCCTTCAGAGAACATGCTTGCCGACCCCTGCTTTAGAGGAATGAAGAGATGGTGATGCTGAAACTCTAGGCTGAGAAGAGGAAAAAGCCTCAGAGGCAAAGAAAGGCTGTCTTGGAATTAGAAATTTTTTGAAGGTTATGAAAGGCAAAAAAAGAAGTTATAAAAAAAGAAGTCCCAAATCAATTGAGAGGAAGGTTGAAGGAGAAACCATTGAATTTGGAAGTTAGCTTATGAGTGACCCAGAGAAGTTTGGGGAGATGGTAGCAGTAAAGGTCTTACATCAGTGGGTTGAAGTTGAAATGAGGAAATCAACAGACTACTTTTTAAAGAACTCTGGTGGGAAAAGGAAGGAGTGGAAAGAGATGATAGCCTGAAGCAGCAGGATCAGTGGGAGAGGACAATCATACAAATGCACCAGAATAAAAGGGAACATGGTGGGCAGTGCAGTTAACTCTGAATAAGAGTCCCACATAGAGGAAAGAAGTTCAATAAAAGATCAGAAGGGGGTTAGCTTTACAAAGGAATAGAAATATGTTCTTTCTCTGAAAAAGGTTGAAGACGAAAAATGACAAAGAGAACATTCTTAGAGCTTTCCCTTTGCTCAGTGGTTTAAGAAGCTGTATGATTTGCTGAAAGTTGAAGGGATTGAAGGGAAAGGTTCAACTTCTGCCTATTTTAAGAATGAATATTAACTCAAGGCTGGAATTTAACTAAATAACTCACATTCTGTTTTCAGACATTGAGTATCTCAATAAAAATATTCTCCTAACCCCAAAGTCCTGACTCTGTCATCTAGATCGGCCATTTTAAACCCTTTTCATCTCATGGCACACGTAAACTAATTACTAAAAAATATATTTTTGGCTGATTTGACAAAAAACACATAGGTATAATATTGATTCATTCACACTGGATGGCTATTGTTGTGTTGGCTGCTGTCATTTTTTAAATATATTTGACAATCTAAGGGAAAAGAGGTCAGTGCCACTGACTAAACAATCAGGTATGGTGTATAAAAAAAAAATTCTTGTACCACACCAGTTCAAAATCACTACTCTAGATCATACATTGGCAAACTTTTGCAGTAAAAGGATAGATAGTAAATAGGCTTTGTGAAACACATGATCTATTCCTTGTTTTAGTTTTTACATATCCCTTTAAAAATGTAAAAGCCATTCTTATCTTGCAAGTCCCATTTGAAAAAGGGTGGATTTTCCTTGTGGGTTGTAGTTTGACAACCCTGATCTGGATTACTGATGTCTTAAGATCTAGCTGAGGCTTCCTTTTTATTATGAAGGAAAATGTGTCATTAGTAGACGCTTAAATGTTGACTACTAACTTAAAAGGATTACTTTCCCATGTGACACCCTATCCCCTTCATGAGTTATACCAATGTCTTGAGTTACACACACAGTTTGGGTTTGATCAATGTTGATGCACTGAGAGGTGATAGGTAAGTTACCTCGATTCCCACAGACTGGTGGTTCAGATCAACCCCAGGCAGAACTGGGTGAGGTCTGTTGATGAGCCACAGGAAGATGGCGACTCCAAATGTCAGGAGGCAGATCAGTGCCGGGGTTGGAAGTGGGGAAAACAAGAAGTTAAATATAAAAAGCATCTTTGTGAAGAGCAGCAGGAAATGCAGGCCTAAAAAAGAGAGAGAGAGAAGGAAACAAAAAGTTAGAGGAAATGGCTGTATCTTTTTACTCAATCTGTCTAGGTTTATGGAAGGACACACACACACACACACACACACACACACACACACACACATAAGGCTTCTACTCCTCCAAGGAGCCAGGGTTGGACCTCTGTAGCAGCAGAATTTTTCGCTTCGCACTGTTTCCCTTAGCATGTGTTCTGCTGTACCCAGCTGCTACTTGACTGTCCTCCCACAAGGTGGAAAGGATCAAAGGAAACGAGTTAATCATTTCCCAGACAATTTTGGGGAATGACTGTCCCTTTAATTCTGGCCCACAAAGCCTAGAAGCAGCCTTCTGGACCCAACAATGGCAGGTTGTCAGAGGATGGTACTTCAGGGAACTTTCCTTTGCCCAGGCAGGCGAGGGTCAAGAAGGATCCTTCCAGCTGGATTTCCCTAGTATAAACCAAATGGCAGAGGGAACCTCTGTAGAGGTGAAACCACAGATTTTAGAAATCAAGCACTTTGCGTGAGGACATTTCCTGCTGGCCAGATAGGCCTTGCTCATTGCTTTCTGTTTTTTTAAAGCATCAGGAGGGGTTTACTATGTCCAATGTACTCTTCTCTGGAGATTCTGGGGGAAACATTTTTTTATTGGAGGCCACATGAACCAGGTAGGCAGAAAGGGTGCTGGGAAATGGGCCTGGCACATGGTGGCAGGTGAACCCAGGAGATTTGACCAGGAAGAGATCTCAAGAAACCAAGAGCAACAAAGCCTTCTTTCAACCCATCTTTTATTGTCACTTCCAGCCAAGAGGAACAGCTTGAAACCACGCTAATAGAAGGGACTACAGTTTGAGCAGGTCCTAGGATCCAACTCCTGCCTCAGAGCTTTCACACTGATTAGCATAGTTAACAGCAGCAAACACAGGAGCATTGACTAGATGTAAAACCCTGGGCTTGTAAGGGAATGAAAGGCACTGGACTCCACTTGTTCAAGCCTTTCTTGTTCCCTGGCCTTCCAACTAATAGCTCCTGCTTTGTCTTGCATAGAGATATAGTAATCATCAGAAGAATTCTGCTTGGAAATTGACATTTACAAAAACATCCTTCCTCATTCCCTCTCCCTTGACATAAAAGAAGCCTGAACTTTGTACTTTCTTAAGATGGATTTGAGAAACCACTAGGTCTCCCATCTTCTCAGTTGGCACCTCTTATCAATCAACCTTTCCTCACCCTGAACTCTGATATTTTGAATTTTGACGGTTCGAAGTGTTGGACCCAAAGATTTTGGACCAGTAACAGGATAACTTGTTTTCATGAATTACCTAATTTAATTTGACCGATGTCCTAAAGTAGCATTTTTACAGACAACAATATAGAAGCTCCCAGGGGTAAAGTGACTTATCCAAGTTCATTTACCATTTTCATTGCTGCTTCCCCATTAAAATCCATACAACCACAACTCACTGGTAGAACTCACAAGTTCAAGGAGACTGATTTGTCTGGCAGCTTACAGGTGACAGCAAAGGAAGTTCAGAGTTTGCCTTCCTCAAAGTTTACTTCAATGCCCTATAGAACAGTGTCTCAAAGATGAGCCCAAACATTCACATTTCAAATCACAAGAGCAAGGCAAGTCCAATAAAATGTTTTATCAGATCAAGATAATCATTCGCCCTTTGAACTGGGGAGCAGCTGCCATTAGCTGTCACACTCACTCTGTGCTAACCAAAGCTGTAAAACTGAGGAATTTTGTGTGGGAGTGAGAACAGATCCAAGAAACCCTGAGTCACTCATCATTTACCTGCCCCCTGATTGGTTATCACCTGAGTTTAGAGTAGTCCCTCCCCCATTTTATGGAGGAAAAATGAACTTCCAGAGACTGGGATGACAGTCTCCAACTCCTTGGTTTCTTCTACATTGCGTTTAGGAGAAGGAAAAGACAACAAAGCAAAAACAAAAGCAAGGCCCCACAGGTGCTACCTTATGTAACAATAGGTGCTATTGTGACTACCTGCCAGGATTCTGAGAGCAGGGATTTTTTGAATCCAGCCTTACCTGAACTTGTGTGCTGAGAGGCTCTCCAGGAGATAACACCTGTTCAAGAGCCAGCCATACAGAACACGATTCTAAGGCCGGCCACCCCAACCGAGGCTGGTGGAGACGCAAGGGTTATGAAATTGGCAGAGCAGAAAGCAGTGTCAAAGGGAGGAGAAGCCTGCTCTGCCTTCACCCATCCTGCCCACCATCAGCCCCTCCCCTCAGCCTGGGACATTGCCACCAGTGCTGTAGTGTCTTATGCTCCAGGATTCTTCTCTCTGCCTCAGTGCCCCTGTCCAATTAAGAGGTTCTTACCTGCACGCCCCCTTCTCAGCTATGAGAACACATTGTTGCACTGAGGACTTTGCCCTCTTCCTACAGATGGCAGTTTCAATGGGTGACTTGGCAAACAACGGCTTTAAAAGAGGGTCTAAAGGTGAAATTTATGTTCAGTTGTGGCGGTATGGGATGCGGGGGGTGGGGGGGCCAATAGCCTGGCAGGTAGAAAAAAGGGAGGGGGGAGAGAGAAGGGACAGGGAAAAAGAGAGAAAAGGAGAGAGGGAGAGTGAGAGGGGAAGAGAGAAAGAGAGAGAGAGGGAGAGAGAGAGAGAGAGAGAGAGAGAGAGAGAGAGAGAGAGAGAGGCAGCATCTGCTGTCAACCTTGACTGATTATTATCATGTAGTAATATCAGCTTGAGGTCACCAGATGGTCAGATTTTTTTTTTCTACCTAGAAAACCTGGAACACTGGATTTTTATGAAACCTCCATTTTAACTCTTGGCTCAAATGGTAAGTGTCTGGTTTAGGATTAACAAAAACACATGTGGTTTAACCTGGACTGTGGTCCGCCAATGAGCACTTCTGTTAGACATTCCAGTCATACTGCCCACAAATGGAATGAGACTGACCACTTCCTCACAAACAAGGGAGGTACAATGAATGCCAAGATAGGTTTCAGGAGAATCATAGCACCTTGCCTGCACTGGATGTCGAAGCCGCTGAAGGATGTATCTGTGTGTCAACTGCAATAGTGTGCTTTCCTATCACTGACCTGGTATCCAATTCAAACAGAATAGGCTGACTTTCAGCCGGTCTCTCCCTGCCTCCACACATTTTTTAAAAATTGAGGTAGAGCCCTAACCGGGTTGGCTCAGTGGACAGAGCGTCGGCTTGCGGACTGAAAGATCCCAGGTTCGATTCCGGTCAAGGGCATGTACCTTGGTTGCGGGCACGTCCCCAGTGGGGAGTGTGCAGGAGGCGGCTGATTGATGTTTCTCTCTCATCGATGTTTCTAGCTCTTTATCCCTCTCCCTTCTTCTCTGTGAAAAATCAATAAAAAAAAAATAAATAAAATAAAATTCTCTTTAAAAAAAATTGAGGTAGAATTTGAGTAACACAGGATTAATCATTTTTAAATGTACAATTTAGGAACATTTAGTTCATTCATAACTACCATCACTCCATTAGAGGTGTACAACCACCACCTCTAATAAATCCCAAAACATTGTTATCCCTCCAGAAAGGACATCCTGTAACACAGTAAGCATTCACCACCCCCTCCACCCATTCTCTTCTCCTCTCAGACCTCAGCAACCTCAAATTTACATTCTGCTTCTATTGATTGGCTAATTCTGAATATTTCATAGAAATGACATATAATATGTGACTCTGTGTGTGTGTTTCTTTACTCAGTGTATTATTTTCAAGATTTATCCATGTTATACACTGACAGACTTTAGAGAGGAGGAAGGTGGGGGAAGCTGGAAGAGTTTAACCAGAGAACATATATGCATAGCCAGTGGACACAGACAATTATGTGGTGAAGGCCTGAGGGGGAAGGGCTGGGTAGAGGTGGGCAAAGGAGGCCATCTATAATAGCATCAACAATTAAAAAAAAGATTTATCCATGTTATGTATCAGTTCTTCATCCGTTCTTATGGCTGCTAAATTAGCCCGTCTTTTCATTTGCTTATTAGCCATTTGCATTTCTTCTGTAAAGAAATGTCTATTCCAGTCCTTTGTCCATTTTTAAATTGGTTGTCTTTTTGTTTTGGGGGTGTAAGAGACCTTTATGATTCATTAATATTTTCCCCCATTCTGCGGTCTTTTCACTAACCTTTTTTTAAAAAGTATATTTTACTGATTTTTTTTGCAGAGAGGAAGGGAGAGGGATAGAGAGTTAGAAACATTGATGAAAGAGAAACATCAATCAGCTGTCTCCTGCACACTCCCCATTGGGGATGTGCCCTCAACCAAGGTACATGCCCTTGACCAGAATCAAACCTGGGACTTGCCCTCCCCAACCCCACCCCCACCCCCAAGCCGATGCTCTATCCACTGAGCCAAATTGGTTAGGGCTCTTTTCGCTATCTTGATAGACTTCTTTTTAATGCACTAAACATATGTTTTTAATGTTGTAACGCTACCCATCGCTAGAGAGGGTTTGTGCCCCTGTCATGTAACTCTCACTATAATTGGGAGAACAGAGGGCCTGAGAGAAGGTAAGACCTTCAAGCTGGGTTACGCCATCCTGACTGAAAAGCTCGGCTAACCATTCCAACCTTTAGAATTTGTTAACACATATGTGCTCAAATGAATGAAGGGAAAGCCACCATTGCTTCCGTCATGTGTCCTGTGTCACTCAAATTACAATTCTGTTATAGCCACTTCACAGAATGCCCTGCAAGCAATTGGTGAGGTAGCATTTCCTCTTCCCTTTACGTCACTCCTAGTTGGGAAAGTGTGGGTAGGGAGAAGTGCAATAGTGGTAAAGAAAAGAGGAAAGAGAGTTGTGTTTTGCTATATCGATGAGTTCCTGTTCCAAGTTATCTGAAGATGATGGAGCAAGCCACAGTGCGCATTAGGAATGTCCCAAGTGGAAAGCTTCCTCCACTTCTGATGTGGTCAGTGACATGCCTCCAACCCACAACCCTGGATGCCAATTTGCCCGCAGCCATTCCCCTTGATTTACTCCAGAGCCTTCCGTTGTCCAGTGGTATGGATGGCCATAGCCATGTCATCATCTTCCGTCACCGATCCTGTTTAATTCCTGAGCTAGCTGAAAGACCCTTCTGCATGCAAGCTCCCAGGGCCAGCCTCAGTGTCTGGGTTATGATCACCCCATATTCAGCTTTGGGTTTTTCTTCTTTGTGGATTTAGAACAGTATTTCTTCATTGTGTCTAATTTTCTTTGCATAAAATCCTAAATAGCCCCTTCTGCCCTAACATTCAAATTTTGTTTGACCTTAAGTTCATTTCTACTTAGAGTCTCTGTATTTACTCTTCCCTTGTCCTGGAGCACTGTTTCCCAGATCTGCAATGGTTACATAGGCTTATAGGTCTGGTCTCAACTCCAGTGCCACGTCCTCAGAGGTTTGCTTTGATCACCCTTTTAAATATTGCCCTTTTTACCCCAGTCACTACTATGAACCTTACTTTTCCATGACACTGTTCATTCTCCAAAATAGTCCTGGCTCCTTATTATCTATTGACCCTACAGAACTGATGTTCTAATTGGAACAGGGATTCTTCTTCTGTTCACCTCAGTGCCTCCAGTGCCTGCACTGTGCTTGGCACACAACACTGTAAACTTTCAATGAGTGGTTGCTAAATAAATGACCAGTTTTCTGGTTCACAATTGTCTGTTCTAAATATTCTTAGGGAACCCATTTTTTCCTTAGTAAAACTTCCCCCAAACTCCCTAAACTTAGATCAATATTTTGGCAAGGTAGTGGGATAGGGGTGGTGAGTGGTGAAAAGAATGTATTTTTTTCTCTTTTGTTTTAATTCTCATCTGATGATATTTTTTCCATTGATTTTTTTTTTTTTTTTTTTTGTAGAAAGAGTGGTAGAGAGGGAAATACAGAGAGAAATATCGATGTGAGAGAAACACATCAGTTGGTTCCCTCCTGCATGCTCCCTGATCAGGGCCTGGATCAGGGAGGAGCCCGCAAACCAACCAAGGTACATGCCCTTGACTGGAATTAAATCCGAGACCCTTCGGTCTCCAGGCTGACACTCTGTCCACTGAGCAAAACCAGCTAGGGCAAAAGAATGTATTTCTAACACATATCAAGGACCAATCAGGATCAGTCAACTCCAGACTTGGTAGAACCTATGGAATAAACCTTATCAACTAAAGTCATCTATAGTGGTAAGTAGTCAAAAAGTCCAGCCTAGAAATAAATAATTCTGTTATCCTGGGTTTCTGGGATTCAAGCAAATTATCTTTGCTTTGGGGCCTGAAGAACTAATTACTTTCTATGAAATATGAGATGTAAAATATAATTATAGATTTTTTTTAAATCTGCCTCCTAGCAAGTGGCACACTCATTTGGATTTGATTGGTTTCTCTGTTCTCTTGCATGTATGGGCTTATTCTGTGGTGAGAAAAAGCTCATTAAATGGGAGACCAGAGTCCTCAAGTTCTCACACCCCATTAGTTAACACATCCTTCCATTTGGAGTTACTTTCTCCTAGAGACTATGTCACAAGTTTTCACCACTCATAATGACTCCAGTGGGGCCTGTGTGTCATTGAAGAGGCTGTATATGAAAGTTTGGGTTCATTGGCTGGGCATTAAATTGCTAACTCAGCCTCCATTGTTTTTCCCCTAAATTCCTGTCACCCCTCATTTAAGAGACAACCACCTCAGTGCTTAAATACAATATTTCTAGTCAATAGTCAATATTTCTAGACAAATCCCAAAGTAATGGCAAAAGGTCAATAGAACATTACAAACCAATCGTTTCATGAGCATACTTGGAAGGTCTCCTTAATATGCAACGAATAAAAACCAGACATTCATTCTACATCAAGTTCCTTCACCCAGTTTCCTCAGAGCCCAGAACTAAGGGCTTTTCTTACACCACTTAATCTTCTGTATCCAATGTCATTTTTTCATTACTAAGAAATAAAAGAACATGATTTGAGACAATGATCCTGTTTCAGAAAACTTAGATAAAAGCCTAGTATGGTAGAGCATTGGTTCTTAAGGAGAGTAAATCTCAGCTACAGGTTACTTAAAGTTAAGGAAAAACATTCAACTTCATTTATAGCTTTAAAAATTACACACTTAGTGGATGGACCTGGAGAGCATCATGCTAAGTGAAATAAAGCAGTCAGAGAAAGATAAATATCACATGATCTCACTCATTTGTAGAATATAATAAACAACATTAACTGATGAACTAAAATAGATTGAGAGACATAGGAGCATCGAACAGACCATCCAACCTCAGAGGGAGAGCAGGGGGTGGAAGGGAGATCACTAAAGGACTTGTATGCATGCATGTATGCATGCATATAATCATAACCCATGGACACAGACAGTAGGGGAGTGAGGGTATGTGCTGGGGGAGGAGGGTGGAAACGACTAGGGAGAGGTCAATGGGGGCAAAGGAGATATATGTTATAAAGAATAAAATTTTTAAACAATAAAGAATTACATTTTTAAAATGCACATTTAAATGAAATGCCTTTCCCCACCCCTTAGGGTTAGTCATGATGAAATAGTGCAAAATGTGCTGTGAGTCATGGAAGCAAATTTGGTGCAGCCTCCTCAGAGATGCACCCCTTGCCCTCAACCACAATTCAGGATGTGTGTCCTTTGACTTAATAACTCTGCTGTTAATTTTTCCTGCAGAAAGATACCAGTTCAATCCAGTGCAGCACATGTGGCTGTGCAAGGTACCTGTGAAGGATGTGAGTCAGATGACTTGGGCTCAAACCCTGCTTGGTCATCTTCTTTGTGACCTGGGGTAGATCCCCACTGTGTGGTTTCTAAGCTGGAAAATGGTAATAATTTCTGCCTCAAAAGGCTGTCCCCATGACTAAAGGGGTTAATGTACCTGTAAAGTGCTTAGAACAGTGCCTGATGCATAGTCTTAGGTATTAATTATTCTGTTCATCATCATCTAATCTAATAAGAGAATAATATACAAATTGACCCTCACTCTGTTACACCCACAAGCCATGCCCACCAACCAATCAGGAGGAAATATGCACATTAACTCAACTAAGATGGTGGTGGCCATGGAGCTGGAGTTGCCCTGGGGAATGGAGGAAGCCAGGGCCTTGTGGGCCCTGAGCTCTACTCAAAGGTACAAAGTTTCAATTATAGAAGTTAAATAAATCCCAGATACCTGTTTCCAGCCAGGCACCCCAGTAGGGACCCAAACCCTGAAGGGGCTGTGGGCAGCCTGAAAACGGCCCTCAGCCCCTCACCCAGGTTGGCCACACCCCCATGGGGTGAGTGTCCCCACTGGAGGGCTTGGCAAGCCTGCAAACAGCCATCAACCCCTCACCCAGGCTGGCCAGGCACCCCAGTAGAGACCCGAACCCTGAAGGGGTTGTGGGCAGCCTGAAACAACCATCAGCTCCTCACACAGGCTGGCCAGGCATGCCAGCAGGTGGACATCCCCCGAGAGGTCCCAGACTGCGAGAGGGCACAGGACAGGCTGAGGGACCCCCCCACAAGTGCGCAAATTTTTGTGCACCAGGCCTCTAGTTAAATCTATGAAAGTGTTTATAGCTCTGGCCAGCGTAGTTTGTTCAGTGGATAGAGCACTGACCTGCACACTGAAGGGTTTCGGTTCGATTCCTGGTCAAGGGCACATATCTGGGTTTCAGATTTGATCTGGTACAGCCTGGAAGCAACCAATTGATGTGTCGATAATTCTCTCTCTCTGTCTCTCTCTCTGTCTCTCTCTGTCTCTCTCTGTCTCTGTCTCTCTCTGTCTCTCTGTCTCTCTCTCTCTGTCTCTCTCTCTCTCTCTCATCTCCCCTCCCCCCACCCCACCCAATTCCCTCCCTTTTCACTCTCTCTAAAAATCAATGGGAAAATATTCTTGGGTAAGAATTAACAACAAAACAGGAAGGGAGAAAGGAAGGAAGGAAAGAAGGAAGGAAGGAAGGAAGGAAGGAAGGAAGGAAGGAAGGAAGGAAGGAAGGAAGGAAGGAAGGTGTTTATAATGCCAGAGACCAGAACAGGAGAGCCTTCCTTGACAGGAGAGTAACCAAATAAATCATAGCACTTCCATACAGAGGAACTCTTGGTAGGTATGGAAAGAATAAAGATCTGTATGCCTTGATATGAAAAGTAGAAAGAAAAGCAGCAACAACCATGATCACACAATGTGCATGTTTTTGTGTTGCTAAATTCATACTCCTCATAGAAAAAGATAGATGGGAGAGGGAAAATCATGAATGGATTTTCCAGAAATTTCAAGTGTGCGATCATCAACCAAAGATATTTAACTGCTTGAGTGTGTATCAGGCATCATTCCAGGGGCTGGGAAGCAGCAGTGAAAATCCCACCATGGTGGGGCTGTATTTTATTTGAGAGTTTGACAACAAGCCTAAACAATACCTAGATTATATTTTTAAAAATGGAATGAAAAAAAATAAAGTAGAAAAGGAGGACTGAGGGTTCATCAGGGTTGTGCTTTGTTGTTTTTAATCAGGGAGGTTAGAGTAGGTCTCCTAAGGGAAGTGACACTTGAGAGTATGTATCACTTATCACTAGATCTGAAATATGCATGCTATCCTCAACAAAGCATAAAGTGAACAACTCCAAATTATCCTGCCCTGGACTTTGGCAGCTGACGGAGGAAGTTGCACCACCTTTCAGGGGGTGGGGCGGCATTTCCTGCCAGCACCCCTGAGAAGACAGCCTCCCTTTGTTTCTAAAGTGCCGCTGTCCCACCACCAAAGCCGCGCTCGCTTTTCCCCAGCGCTGGTGAGCTCAGTGCTCTCAGCCACTGAGCAGGCCGCAGCAGCTCTGGGGGTGGAAACACTCTTCATTCATTTCTTTAGCAGATAAGAAACCAGAGCAGAGATCACATTTCAGTCCCAGGGCCTCAAGCTGCTGAAGAAAGGGGCCGGCATAAGCTCCTGACCTATGAGCCTACAGATAACTTCCCAGCCACTCACCAGTGGTGCTTAGATGACTTACAGTAACCTTCCGCACCAAGCAGGGCCATGGCACCAGGCACCAGCGGCTCTCCTCCTCTGGTGGCCTGGCGCCCAGCCTGCACTGAAACACACACATTGGGGGGTGGCCCAAGACAGAGGAGAAAGGGCCCTTCTCACCTCCATGCCGGGCAGGACAAGAAGACAGCATTACCCAAGGAGATCCCTAGTCAATACCCCGGAGTCTGGCCCAGTAGTCACTTCCACACCACAAAGGATTCTGTGAGAGTTTCAATAATTAACACAGGAAAGTGATAGGAAGCTCCCCCACGTCGCTCTTTCTAGCTCAATCGCTAGGCCACATGTTAACAGTTCCCACACATAAGGCAGCTGGTAGAGAGAGGGCGAGGGCTAGGCACGGGACAGGTGCCCTGGCCCGCCAGCGGGCACCCCACCAATAAATCATTAGGGTTTCAATGCATATCCTTTGGGGAGAGCTTTGCTGCCAAATCGCACAGGATAAGCCGCAGGAACCAGAGCTCAGGAGGGCTCTGAGGAATGGGTTCAGGTCCCAGGGAGGTTTCCTGCGATTCTGTAAACAACTTAGGCCATGAGAACTTCCAGGCAGAGGCTGCCAGACTTTCAGATTCCACTGTGCCCAACACAGTGCCTGGGCCACCTCCCCCTTTTGCGCACTACTGGCACAAGTTCAGAGCAAGGTAACTAGGGGAGGGGATCTGTTGATGAAAACAGGTCTCAGAATTCAATCCTGCAATGACGTGATGTGCACCTGTCACATCCTATCAGTGATGAGGAGGGCAGAATCAGCTGAGCCCTCCTGTGAAATGCCACAGCCAGGGGTTTCATGCCATGGCAAGGACAATACTCAGCAGCCTGACCCAAATGAGGCCAAGGTCCACTCATTCTGCAAGCGTTTGACTATCTGAGCACCTACTATGTGCTAGGCAGTGTGCTCAGCATGGAGAAAGCACACGTAGAGTACATAGTAGGGAATAAAGTCAGTTATCCAGGCAGTAAACATATGCTCTATTGGATGTGTCCCAGTTCTGAGAGCATCCAGTGGGCTGGAGAAGTATGTGTATGGCAAGAGATTTGTTTATTCTCTGCAGTTTAAATTTACTTCTAACTTATTTTTAATAAGGCCAACAAAAATCTTGGATCCATGTGTGTTTAGCACTGTGCCATGTGCAGAGAGAAAAACACTTAGAAGATACAGTTTCTGCCCTTTGAGGATTTATGAGTCTATTAACACTGAAAATACTTAGAGAAGGATTCAGTGTGTGGGACATGGGCTAATGAATTTGGAGAAGGGAGAGGCTAGTGTAGACTGAAGTAGGTGAAGGTAAAGGTATGGAGCTCTAGACCCTCAAGGGTCTAGATCCCCTGACTTTATTGCCAATAGACTCATTCCCAGGATCAATCAAGAATGATCAGAAACTTTGCAGGCCAGAAGGGAGTGGCAAGAAATATTCAAAGTGATGAATAGCAAGAACCTACAGCCAAAATTACTTTACCCAGCAAAGCTATTCGTTCAGAATTGAGGGTCGGATAAAGACCTTCACAGACAAGAAAAAGCTAAAAGAGTTCATCACCACCCAACCAGTATTATATGAAATGCTGAAAGGTATCCTTTGAGAATAGAATAGAATCAGAGGCATAGAAAGGGAGTGGACTGACAATTTTCGGGGGTTAAGGGTGTTGGGGATGCGTGAAGAGACTGGACAA